>DWUN01000324.1:0-24751 GCA_018249975.1 Passova gellias
GTAAGCATCTGCTTAATCTGAAGTTTGTTTCACTTATTTTCGAATTCGTAACTGAGCCAATTAAAAATAGAGTCAAATTAACTTTAAAAATATATATTATAACGTAAAATAAACTATTCAACACGATAAGTAAGTATCGAAAGATTGCAATGCGATACTGATACTATTGGACTTAGTACTACTATTGAGATCCCTTTCAGGGTGAGAAGGGCTTACGAAATGACGGAGACAATATAATGGAGATGTCTTTTAAAATCACACATGCGTGACAAGACATTTCATCCTAAAGCTCACAGGAGGCAGGAGGCAGAAGGCAGGTTAAATTCTGGACAACAACGCTGACACAGCGTTTTAAAAAATACCTAAAACGCTTATAAATAAACAAAACAATTAACACTACGTTCCATGTAAAGGCCAAAGTAATTGTAGATTTAGTAATAATTAAATAATCTTACATAATAATCTTCGTATCCCGGCCCGAAATTGGGTTTATAAACTGCACTTATTTTAGGCCTTGATTGAACAGCACTAAATGAGACAGCTAGTAACACATATTTATACCACATATTTCCAAAACACGAGTCTAATAATACTGATATTAAATTAAGAAAAACTCAAACGACTACGTATAAAAAGTACTGTTTACGGATCCGACTGTTTCGCTGTAAGTTTATTCCATAAATACGACAGTGGAGGGTGTACAGGCCTTTATACGTGGCCTTATTTGGCGATACCAGCCTTGGGGGCAACCGAAAATGATTTTCTCGGGTGCGCGGGCGACGTATCAGTTGAGAAAATTTTCGCACGACACAATGGCATAGATTGTATTGCGACATAGAGTTGATTTTATGGGAGCTGTGTACAATGACATTCCTTGTATGGTTAGATTTAAAAAGCGGAGGGATATACATACGTGAGGGTCGAATCGACCTAGAGTACCATATTAGCATAGTTAATTACGAGCTGATTACTGCTAACAAAGTATACCTATTCATAAATAGTTCACGTTTAGAAACAGTATATCTTTCCGTTAGAAAACAAAGTGCTATGTAAAGTTGTAAAAGATAAGAAGTATCCCTAAGTAACGGAATCTGGACGCGTCCCAAAAATAAATGTCACAATTTAGATTAACCAACACTCAAACTTAAGGAACTCTATACATACATGCTCTACTTTAACATCACTATCATTAAAAAATATTTCCTCAATATGTAGAGTATGGCAAACGCGTAAAACCTAATCTCATCTATACAACTACCTAAATACGCATACTAATGCTATCTCGGCTACCATAAAGCCTACGTTACAACAGCGATAATCGGACAGGTGCCCTCGTTAGCGTGTGAACCAAGTTATCTTGTGTATAGGCGTAGAAGTGCGCGTGTGATTAATAGCGAATTTACCGTGAAAATATACCTCTTTCATACTACATAGGACTACATGACTATGGAAATTAAACAATACCTTTACTTAAAATATCACAACTCTGATAGTGAACGAGATGGTTACAGTATGCAAGGACAGATTTACGGGAATCCTCTCGACTGAAAAACGCTTAAAATAGGTAGACATTTCAGAGCGAAACTTTACTCTCGGAGACTTGAAACCTATTCGAATGAAGCAAAAGTCTTAAATCAATTCAGAGCAGGATGGAATAGTGACTTGTAATGTAGAGCCAAATAGTAGAGGCAAATTCCAAACTTTTGTAACGGATGTAGAGATTCGCACTTCAATAAGGAACTCTTGTCATTTATTTGCGTGAATAAATTAAAAACTGTCATTATCGGTATCATAATACCTAAACAGCTATCATTATAAGCTGTGATATCATCGTTAGCGCTAACAATACCGCCATTGTTCACGACAGCAGATAGATCCGTCACACTTAACAAGTTAAGGTGTTTTTACAATACTCTATAAATAGACAAACAAACAAGCGGATCTACCGATTGGAAGTGAAATGACCCTATCTATGTTAAGGTTAATTCTGTTGTATACGGTAATTTCTAACATAATAGATGGTGTTCGAACAACGCCACCGCTACGAACCGTAGAAAGCTGTCTGTTACAGCCCAGCTTGATTCCCAATAGCAACAGATAATCCAGAGTCGTGTACGGGCACAGTTTCGAATACACCGACGTGTTTTTTTCGACCCCTTTTATTGTTTCACTACGGTATCCTCTCATAGTGAGAAGTTCTATGCCATAGCACAATTTTTTCAGTTATATAACGCACGCACCTTTACAGTCACAGATACGTGCTAGAATTTGAACCCAAACCACCGGAGTGGAATACTGAATCGCAAACCACTAGGACTAGTATCGGTATAACGAGATAAACGAGAGAATATTGAGTAAATGTTGTGCGAAGAAAAATTAATTCTATGGTACATACGAGTACATTTTAGGGTATCAATGTCAACGATAAAGATCTTAATACCCGAAAACGTATTATTTCCTGTATCGACAATTTACATACAAAGTAAATCTGGAAATAATGGTAAGGTTAGCGTACAATATTAAACATTTTCACATGGTATTCACACATTAAACAGCCGTATGAGGGTCGTATATTCCGTCGGAACGGATGTGAGAGACAGTTTATATGTTACCTATATAAAAAACATTACTTAAAACGAATTGTGTGGTACAATATCTCAATAATAGTACCGTTTGTAAAAGATTATCAGCATCATTATCATAACCTCCCGCCAGGTCCCTAAGGGGGAAGACAGAAAGCACCGAGTGCCAAATATCTCTGTTCTTGCAAACCTGACGCTATTTCTAAAACGTAAACTGATATTTAACATCATCCTTAAAAATATACAAAGAGAAGATAATATTCATTAGTAATCAAGCGATGTTTGAAAACTTCAAGCGGCAAAGACACCAGATGTTGTTGTACGATAATCTATTTTCTACGATATTTAATTACTAGCTACTCCCTCAACTACCTTGTCGTAGACTCTGTTATTTCGGCAAACAGTCCACAATGCATACCCATCAGATACATGGCAATAAATAGCTTTTTGATATCGCTAGCAAAGGAGATAGCTGCCCATGTTAAAAGTTACGGTTGGTTGTAACAAAAATAACCTAAACAGAAATAATAATTTGCATTTTGCAATTAATTTGTATTCGCTGAGAAATGGCGCAATGTTATACATATAACCCGCTCAATTATTCCATCTAACGACGGTATTGTGAATTACATTAGCTAGGCGGTAAACAGAAACCTTCGTGCTAAAACAAAAAGAACGATGAACAGTTTAGTTCAGACAGTATACCTCAGATGGCGCTAAATTGATAAATGTTACTTGATAGCTTTTAAGAGTTTTAACTTAAGTGGTTACAGCCTACCACTTAAATATTTAACAGAAGCAAACATTGGTTTCCAAGAAAATAATATTTCATTATATGTGTATATGAATTTATTATATCAATTGTATATTATTTCATGTATTTTATTAAATCTAGATGTACTAATCTTAACAAAACTTTAAAAAAATAGAAACTTAAACTGCAAATGTTTTATGAATGATTTCAATTTTTTATATAATAATTAAATAACTTATATCTAGCATAAGACAAAAGAAAACTTGAATATTTTGTCCCTTTACGTGATCTTACCCTATATCCTATAGGTATGCTACTGCATAAATATCGACTTCACAAAACTGTGTTAATCCGTCCAATAGTATTAAAATGAACAGGTAGCTAAATAGTAACGAACTCACCTCATGAATCAAGGATGTTGGTACAGGTTATGAAAAAAATTAAACGAGTCACTTTTATTGTCTTTATTACAATATTAACATCAATAACAGTAATCATATTATATATCATTTAAAAATATAATCACTTCATCCGTAGATGAAGCATCAGGTACCTCGTGTAGAATCGATATACTTACTAACTAAAATAACAACAAATAAATTAAAATATCGAATGCCCCAAATGTGTCGAGATCCGAAAAAACAATATAAATATGAATAATTTTTTTTTTTAAATATTTGGCACTCGATGCTTTCTGCCTACCCCGTTGGAGACCTGGCGTGATGTTATGTTGTTAAAAATTTTGCCACTTTTCGAATACAATTGTAGAAGTTAGAAACTTATTAACAGCTTTGTAAACACATAACTTATTAAAACAAAATATGTACTACAAAACATGCACTCAAGCACTGAGTTTCTCATCGATACTAAGTACGATAACATCTTGGTTGAATGATATTCTGAAAATTAAGGAATTATTAAAGTAGACTTACTAATTTCACTTCGATAACAATTTCATACCTTCAAATTAAAATCGATACAGTTCTTGAATGGTTTCTTATGTTTCAGAATAGACCACCAGTGCTGTAATTAATTTACAGATGAGCAGCTTCGTGTGGGGAGATCGGTGCAGTTCTGTGGACGACGGCATTGAACCCGTTGTGTTTGTCGGCGGTATAGTCCACCGTGCGGATAGAACCGTCCGGCTCCACCACTGTGTATTGACCTAGAAGTAAATGAACAATAAAAAATTGTGCATTACACGTTAATACTTAATTATCGTACAACCTCAATCAGCTCAACCTTAATAAGGTGTTTTTTATTCAATCATATAATTATACAAATTTTAAACATTCTAAAACAAAACGATCTAATAAAAACTTTCATCGTTTTCAACGTTAGTATTTCAGACTATCAATGTCCACAGTTGGCATGCTGAACACAGGGGCCACCGAATATAGCCTTGATTCACGATTTTAGTATTTAAAAAACTAATTTTGTACGAAAACGTTATTATTGTTTAAAATATACTCAAATTATAAATTCAACGTAATTCTTCATTTTCTAACCCAGTGCACCGGAACATTACAAATTGCTCAGAGGGCGCTCAATCATAAACCATGCCTGCATAACATTGTAATAACAATGTAACATGCTTGTATAATATTAAATATCGCGTGTAGATAGAAAAACGTTTTATTTTATGTCTGCACTAAAGAATAGAAAAGATAGGGAAGAATTGGTAATAAGTACTGGCCCTTCTTCTACCAGATGCTCTGATAACCTGAGCAAGGCAAGATACTAGTAAGAATTATATTCTTATATTTAGAAAGCCGAGTTATAAGTGTGGACGAAAGGCGTCAGGTTTGCAAGGACAGAGCTATTTGGCACTTGTTTCGGGACCTGGCGTGATGTTATGTATGTATGTATGTATGTATGTATGTAGAAAGCCGAAAAATGTCTGGAATGGCTTCAATTAGTTAATGGCTATAAGTAAACTTCTAAGAGCTATTGTATCGATAGATAGGTAGATGAAGTAAAACGAAACCTTAAGTAAGCAATTGTCTCATTCAATAAACAAATATAAATACATACATATTAATTATTCGACTGCGAAGTTTTTAATTAGTTTCGTTAACAAGAAAATACTCTCATTACATTAGGTCATAGTAAAAACGAATCTCATAAGAGAATAATGGCCATTGTTTCATACCTTTGACGACGTCTCCGTCGCGACTCTCATGATGTGTCTTGATGTCGCCGGTATGGAAGTCGTTCACCCCGTACTTGAATACATACTTCGGGTACGCCTGTAATAGAATATAGTTGCTTACAACATGTCTCTATGATGACAGTTATTGTATAACAACGCAGTCCTCACAATCTTAAATTAGGCGGATGATACAACAGCACTGATCTATGTAATACGTAGAACTTCTACCTAATAGTCAATCGTTAATATTAGCTAAATTGTATTACATAATATGTATGGTATGGCACGAAGTGATTTCTAAATACATTTACGAGCAGATACTGAACTGTGTTAATAAATATTAATATGAATGAAAGACAAATCGCAACATCAGGTAGTATGCTTGTGAGTAGCCTAGCGTCGTTCCAAGTGAAAACGCTCAGCTAAGACACGTGCGCTTACACAACCGTTTCCGATGTGTTAAGATTTTGGGCGACAGCGGAACGATGACAGGTAAATACGAGTATACCAATCATTGTTTTAATGCTAAAAGTTCGCTTAGTCTGTTTATTGAATGTGGTGAATTCCCTTAATGCTCACACTTTAGTGTAATGTTTTTAATTTTATATTTTTTTTTTTGTTATTTAAAAGAGTGCTGGGAGTATAGCCTGAAGGGCACACAAAACCGAGTACGATGACTGAAACATGACCTTCATTGAGTGCATGTACCTTGTAATGAATAAAACAATTTGAACTTGAATTAATTTCACGAAATAGATAACGTTGATTCCCTTAAATACAAGATACCCAAGTATGTATATCCAAATTTATTGAGTGGTCTAATGATTTGTTTTAAAGTGTTCAAACTTGGAAAGCTCGTCCTGGCACTACACTCACAATACTTCAAGTTAATATTTTTTTATCATTATGCCTTTAAAACTATAACCGTAGCCGCTTCTATCTTGAAAACCGAACTCGCGAGTGTAACGAACATGTCGATAAACGGAACGTTTGGCAGGAAGTACGGTCCGCGTGTGAATTCCTGTTCATTCATAAACGGATATTTACTTTTTTGCCACAAATTCTTTACATTAGAGAAAGGATGAAGTGATTTGTTGGGATTGCATGGACAATATCACGTATCACCAGAAGGCCTATTACAAAATAGTGTATGAAAAGCATAATGCTAATAAAAATAGGATGGTATGGTATGATTCAAATAATAATTCGAGTTAAGGCGATTGGACACAGTTGCGCAACTCGCGGCTAGGAGCCTGTAAGACACGGTAAGTACTTACCTGAGTTTAAGACGAAACATTACAATAATACGTACGTAAGTTTTACACTCTGCTTTCCCACACTTAAAAGACTTCCGTTTTACATGCATATTTAAGTATTTGTTGTCTTACATGTCTGACGCACAGAAAAACCTTTTTTTTGTAATATGTCTTATAAATTTACTAAATATAAAATATTATATTAATCAAGTTGTAAAATCAAAAAATAAACTTATATCAATCCATATTTGATATTACTCTATAACTCTACATTAAATAATTTATAGTTCAGTAGTATATTTTGTTTACATAAAAGGTACGTTTTGTTATGTTTATGTTAGAAAAATTAAATATGTGGTGAAATAATATGCTGTAATGGTAGCCTTGTGTTACGTTCGAGTTGTCTAAGAATTAATAACATACCTAGTTAAGGGGCTAGGTGGAGGTTATATTTTTAAAGTGGATTGAAAACCTACAGAAAACTTAGTTCAAAATTTTAGACAGCTTTCATTTGTTTCATTTAAGCACGCTGTTCCTCATTTTAACCACAATATTCATTCTTATTTTTCGACATTTGTCTAATATTTATTCTTTTTTTTTGTATTCAATAATATCCAGTTGAACAATGCACTTTAAAAACGTCGAAAGTGCAAATGAAAGTGCAATCAAATGGTAACATGAACCGTTGAGACGCAGCGGAACGTGATACAAAACAGAGGTCAAGTCAGGATTAACAGTCTAGAGTTCACACACGTAACCCAATAACAGCCACTCTTACTACTGCACTACGTTTTCTTTTAATATACATAATATTCTATGTATTAAGTTGACTAAAACACTGTTTTGTGTTATTCGTATATAAATACGTACAATATCTGAATGTTGGACTCCATTCCCTCTTTCTATTCGGTTACTTCTATCTGTAGGTATATCGGTTTTGAAGATAAGTTATAATAACTCATTACCCTATCTATAACCTAATTGTCGTTGTTGCTGATTGATATCGGTAAGATAGTATTCAGGAAAAATGCTACTTCAATATCTGCTTAATTGAGAATCGAACAAAAAATTAACGCTGCGTCAAAGCTTACTTTAACATTTATCTCCTAAAATATAACTTTTATTACATAGGTATCCTATTCTACGTACAGATTATGTGTTAGAGTTATTACTTACGTAGTAATCAACATGTTCATCTTCAGATATATGATGGTAGTCCAGTCCGATTTTGGGCTGAGCGTGGAACGCGGCGGCGGGCTGCAGATCCAGCGGTCTCACGTATGTGAACACCCGTCCATACACACAGGACACAAGCATTGAAGCTATTAATAGGTGCTGCAAATTACAATACGTATTAAGTAACAAAAAAATAAAATAACTAGAATAATTACAAGATTCCAACAACTTCAAAATCACCAACAAGAACAAAACTCACTGTCGACAGACTGAATGGTCAACAACTTACTTTATCATTACCTACTACTTTAAAGCTCATACAGAAACAAATGATTATTTTAGATTAGACATAAACGACATTACCAGGGAACCTTTATACAGGGTTAAACCTTTTCAGTAAGATGATTAGTTTACATTTCACGATTAATTAACATCTTTACTGTCTAGTTCACGGGTGATGATTGTAGCTTGAATACAACAAAAAAATCTTACTCGCGGGTCTAATGACGCCGGCCGCATTTATGTTAATATCTGTACAATGACACCATTCAAGTCATCATCAACAATATCACAATAAACATTGTAAACGTTATAACTCAACAATGACATTTTTTTGTTCCCTAATTCCCATCAATACTTTCAGCTCTTCGTAATTGTTACGTAGCACACTTTTTTTATTTTTGTGTATAATTTTAAACATTTGGCGTTTTTGTTTTAAATAGATAAAAACATATATAGTTTATTGTGACGTTTTCATTTGAAAAATATGACAATGACAAAAATCATCAACAAAAAATCGAACGTATAAGTTCCAGCGTAGGTTTCAGACTCAGTAATTACCAAACCAAGAGGGCTGATATCTAATGTGTAATACAAAATATTAATCTCTAAATATAAATGTGTAAATTTAAAACGTTAACGTCCTAGATCTGTATGATTTTATTTTTATTTCACTCCTTCTAATCTAAATGAACAAGACGGACTTTCAATTGTATCTCTATACTATTGCTAATTAAGAGATAACGGCATAGGCCAGCCGATTTCTATCCTGTTAAAGTATTACACATAGTATTACACTCTTCGACTTTCTGCAAAAGAGTATCCAATTAACTCTTTTCTGTATGATCTCCAAGAAAATGTGATTAAATAAATAATAAACTGAGAGAAGAATGTTTCACCTTAACTGCCATTTCTTTTTCTTGAAGACAACACAGTTATCTAATGCACCACACTGATCGATATAAAGTATAAATGGGTACACACTCGTTTCGAAGGCTATGTTTCGAATGAGCCGAGTGAAACTCAGGTTGATTTTATACGTAGACGTCGAAAGGGTGGTGGCTGTTCGAATAACCGATTATAAGTTTGTTGTGTTTATAAAGTTTTTGGAGTGAGAAGAGTGTATATTTTTTAAACGCTTATCGAACTTAATATATTCCAATAATATTTTACTAAGAAATTATTTAATATGTGATTTTGCAAACAGTGTCTCAATGCAATTCCTTTTACCAAAAATTACTTTTTAAACTTCCTGTCCGGTTCCAATATCTGCTGTAATTACAAATATCGATACGGTTTTCATTGTCAGGTATGTTCAGATATATGACATAATAGATACTGGTGTCTTTGAATATATGTTTATACCTCATTAATATCTAGATATATAATAAAACCAACAAGTATTCTTAAATATACTTAATATATTCGTTCGTTCGGCGCAAAAAGAGCTCTCCTCCAAAGCCGGCAACGCACTGGCAACCCCTCTGGTGTTGCAAGTATCCATAGACGACGGTGACCACTTACCATCAGGTGGCCCGTTGGCCTGTTTGCTGGGCGAAATTACATTAAAAAAAAAAAATCGTTCATGTATTCTTTCAAAAACGTATCGAGTAGTTACCAAAAACTCGACAACCAAAATAAGTTATTTTGTAGTTTATTGCAATATGCTTTCCCGGCATTAATATATGCTATACAAATAATTTAACTTATGAAAACTTGCATAACGATCCTAAAAACTTGGCGACAATTTTAGTTTCGTTATAAAAGACGTCTTTAAAATTATTGTTAATCCTTATTTTAAAAAAAAAAACATAAACAGGCACGTGCTGCATTCATTAACGAAACAAAAACGATAGTTATAAAATACTGTTAAAATAAATACAGTTTAAAAAGATATATCATGCGACTGCATGATAAAAAAAACTTGATTTAAACATGTAGTTACTACGAAACAACGAAATAATGTTTATATCGCAGCTATATCATGTTTATACTCACTCGTCAAGTCAACACTTATACATATTACATGTAGGTACATAATATTTCAACGTGTGGAAATATCTATTAATATGCTTGATACAATCAAAGCGATGCATGTAGAGTGTTTCTAGAGAATAATGTATTTCATTCAAAGGGTTTATCATATACACATAGATACTGAATTATCATAAAATTTCTGCATTTGTATGTAACGCTTTCGAGCAACTAGTATACAATACGAATATTTGTTTATTAATTTTCTTAACATTTTTATTCATTATAATGTACATACATACACTCGATGAAGGATATGTTTTAGTCATCTAACTTCGGATTTGTGCCCTTCAGGCTATAGGAGACATAAAAATAAATACTCCCAGCACTTAGATGCAAAAATATGAAAACCAATTTTCTAAGTAATGATTAAAAGTGGATGTTTCTCGAGCGCATGTTTGTTAAAGTGACAGATCGTTTGTATGTAGAGTTTTGCAAGTAATGGAAATTTCTCCCAGTTATGGTTGGTATATGGTTGAAGACAATCTTATAACATTACAATATATCACTAATATGCGAGAAAACTTGCGTAATTGTAAAGCTGTAGTCATATTTGATTAATGCTATGGAAAAATTTATATTGGTGCTATGGAAAATGTATATATGCTATTGTATATTGATGTTTTGGACAAAAATTGGAGTTGTTGAGAGATTTGAATGTACATACGAGTATGCCTAAATTGGAGAAAAAACAGTAAGAATCATTGATCATATACTTGATTAGTATATATTTGGGTATCTAACCTGAGTAAATAAGGCAAGCCGGGGTAGAGGAGACGAATAGACATATTAGAAATAGAGGAGGAGAAATCACTAGCGTTTCCAATATCCTTACTTTATCCTTAAAACCTGTGGTGCTTCTTCTACGTTCATCGCTGTCTTCATACACGCACGCAGGTTTTCTTTGACAATATAACCTATATTGTTATGATATATTTTAATTATAACAGAATAATTATGTAAAAAATATTATTAGTACATATTCGAAATTGACTACAGATGCGATTTTTAGCCCGCGTATATTCTACGCAGTATGGACGCAGCTTTACCTTTACTACGGTCAACCTACTTTCCTTGTTCACCCTAATTATATGACAATGCCAGTAACAGTGTGCGACACATAACCATAACAATCATCAGTTAAGTACTCGTATACATCACCTACGTAAATATTTTGTATATATTCAACATATTCATGGATGCCTTGAGCCTGGCGTAAATGGTATTTACATTTAAATAACATAAGTTTCCTAGCCTACATTTAAATAGATTTAATTTGAAGATAAAAACGCGTTGCATTATACACTAGATTATAAGATAACTTACAAGGCGTATATTAATTTACAGGGCAATGTTAAAATCATATCATGTTATGTTGAAAATATATATAAACAACTTCAATAAGGCGTAAGATCGTAATTTTATTGTAATACATAACGTTACGTTGCGCTTACACAACATCTATTAGGCGCAAATAAACCACAGCTCCAGAATAGGCACCGAATGAAATAAATTTACGGCTTACAGTCACCAAAATATCTCGGGAACCAATTTATACATTACCTATGCCGTATTCACATCAATTTGGAAATTATCTCAATATACTATACGTATTTTGTATAATTATAATCAAACCCAGACAGTCTCGATGGTGAAGTGATTGTCGCGACTCTCGTAACTCAGCCTTAAAAAGTCTGGCAAAATTGTAGGTGTATTTGATTCGAGATACAATGCAATAGATTCCAGTAACCCCTTTGTGTCAAATGTCACAATTACAGCTTTGGTTCGTTGTACTTATTTAACGATCTAACCATTTACGTATTCTCATGTCAAAGGCAAGTAGAATCCGGCTGGTTCTGAATGCCATGTTGTGTAGGTACTTGCGAACTTTATCCAGTGTGAAATAATTCGTATGTTTTATAAGCCAGCTGTTGAACCACATCCATTTCTGGTTTATGTAAATGTGGATTAGAACTTCCGATTTACTTGACTGAATTAAGTATGCTTCACTCGTATCAACAATTACGTCACCTCTTAAAATTCAAGACAGTCCCGATTCGTAACGGTTAGCACTTATATATATATATATTTTATAAGACGAATCCGCACACTTTCGCTATCTATGGTTAGTATAAAGTATGATGAAATACAAAGCAGAGCAGTCCACAAACCAATGTCGTTAAATATGAGCTTTAGAATAATGACAATAGAGTTTAAATTCGTATTATCCTCATTTACAGATCATTCCCAACATTAGGAATAACAAGTGAATAGATACTTACCTAACGAATCGTATAAGTGATATCTAAGCAACCCTTAATAATTCAATGCACGTATGAAGTAACGCTGAATTGTATAATGTTACTTCATGAATTCCAAGTGTGTAATGTAGAGCACGTAGTAATGTTAAATTAATATTGTAGCTAATATTCGCGTTTGATAATGACCACTTAAATGTGTAAGTACTACCGAAATTTAAAGTTAGAAATGTTAAATGTTTAGTCGAGTAATACGTTTAGTCGAGTTTTATAATTTAGTCTTCATGCAAACGAGGCGGAAATTAGAATCAGGCGTTTCGTTTGATCGCGTGTAGACTTCTTTATCGAATCGCTCTCTATGATTCAATTTACGAAGCGTATAGATAATTACGAATTACATCGCTGGTATGTGACGCAAAATCTTTATACTGCGTGTGTCCGTGTGTATGTATAATTGATTCTGTGTGTGTTGAAGACTGTAAAAATGAAAAGTAGTATTGTTATAAATATTTAATTGAATCAAATTGTCAGTACAAGAGTACATTTATAAATCAATAACTGTTGCAGTATTTTAATGAATCGTAACTTTTAACAGCATTCCGGGTCTTCCTTTTCTCCTTATCGAAATATACTTTGACTTTTTCCTTTCCACATTTTTCCGGTGCTTTCAGTTCGTTCTGAAGGAATGTCTCATATTCTTCATTATTTTTATTCTCATGGACTTTCTTAGGGTTATCATTGTACACTTGTAATGAATCGTATGTGTAATTTTTATTGGAAGCCGTAAAATCATTAAATCCACTAAAAGCATCCGGTAAAGGTTCAAATGGATCGTTGGTTACTTGAAGTGAGTATTTCGTCTGAACTTCCGGTTGCATCGAATTCACAACTTTAACGCTCTTTAACTCGACACTGCAATCAGCATATTAATATAGTGAAGTAATTTAGCAATGTACGAGCTAGTATGCTATATCGTATTAGAAAAGATATTGTCGTAAATGCATTAGTTTGATACTGCATTGATTATTACTGTAATTAAAAATGTTCAAAGGTATTCAATCATTATCTCGCGGATTTCGAGAGATACGATACAAATCACAAATCAAACCGACTCCAATTTTAAAATTAATTGAAAAACCGGGTCACATCTTATTTATGAATCATTTTTTATGTATCATTTACATTTACTTTTAACTAGTTTTGTATGTACAAGTATTTCATGTATGTTTTTTTTAATTCGTTTTTATTTTGCAGTGTAAACAGTTGTGTTTTGTAAACTTACCCGTAGCTCTTATCGTCGGCATAATATTTTACATTGGTAGGATTTCCTTCGTTATCCATGTATGTGTATGTTCCTATGACTGTGCCGTTGGGATATTTTTTCTCATCTTTGCTTACTAGATCGCCTGAATTCGCAATCGGATAACCTTGATTAAAGAAGAAAACGATATATCATGTCTTTAAATTCATAACTTCACACTAGGGCTAGCCCTGTGCTTATTGAAATCGAATATTGGAAACTGAACATATCTGGTTGACAGAAATGTAAATTTGAACACTCTACAGATCGTCACCGGTGATGTTGTTTATCTTATGACGAAAAGGTACAATAATTTGATAGCTAGGTGGAACATTCGTATTGACGAAGAGCAACAAGGAATGATAGTAAACAACTTACTCCATATCGCGCTCATGCTTATTTATCTAATACACATTTTAGTTTTAACCGAGATTAATTGTTAATGTCCGTACTAAAGCGGTCACATAACATGAGTTAACCTGCACATTACTTCTACGCACGCTTCTTCAGAGTTTTCCAATAACAGCATTACTATATAACAGCTCAGATTATGACTGAAATAACAACCCTATGGCCACTAATCCTCGAAAATCAGGCTAATATTTCGATTCAAAGCACATCAATATTATAGGCATCAATCTGCTGAAAATCCGTATGTTCCAGCAATAGACTAAGTCCCGATGAGTATTACGGCTCTATTATATTTATCAATACAATGTAGGCGAACGTACCAGACACAGACCAATCCAATGTTATCAACATAGCTAAATAAATACATTTGCACATGAAACACTTCATTGTGCGAAATGTGCAGATGTTTTCAAAACGTCTTCAATATATTTGTCAAAATTGTCAAATTCAATTCATAGTATAACTGAACTATTTCTTACAAGCCTTTAAACAAAGCCGATGATTATTGAAAAGTATTTATATGTAATACGTAATACGTCAATACGTATGTAAATATATGTACTATCACTGAGCCCTTCATCTACGAATACATCATGTCATGTACATACATTCATCTACTAATATAATAGTACATGAGGCTTCATATTTTCAGATAGAGATTTGAGTTGTCTTATGACTGCGAAGTTCTTTTATAATTTGCAAATTTTTGTGCACAAATAATAATTTATTTGCTAACGTTCAACATTCTGACCGACAGGAGCTGTTCGGAGAGATTAATTTCTAAACACGAGCTCTTTATTATAAAATAAGCAAAACTTTTACTATTAATTTATTGAAATTAACACAAATAAGTAGCTTACAATCAAACAATACCATTTTCATTTACTATACTATTTTGTTCTCTGTATGCGAGTACTGAAAGTTTAAAAGTCATCAGAACTCTTAATAAAGTATATAATATCCTGGTGGTTGCACTTTGTTGTATTTCCTTTTGTGAAAAACATTGTCCCTCTTCCTCTCTTGAGGTTTCTTCTTACTCGGTCGTGTCCAAGATATTGTTGGTTCTGTCGTTGTGATTTCAAATTGTAAATTTGCACTGTTGTTTTTAATTTCTGCATTTTTCTCACTTACTACTCTGAAATTAAAAATATGGTTTAGATTTAACGCAACGAAGACAGATAAAAACGTATTACTTTTTCAAGGAATTCTTAAGAGGACCTGGATAAGCTCTGGACAGAGACCTCTTGAATTAGACAGAAGTTCAATATTGTTATACGAGTATATCGTACCACTATTTCGTTTGAAACAAACAGTGATGTGAAAGTCGCGTGCGAAAATAAAAACTAAACGTTCTCGCTTGTTGCTGTTATTAAACCCCTGTTTTACTGCTTAGCAATGGTACCATTACGCGTATTGCGTAAAACCAATTTAAATTTAATTTAAACTAATTATCTGAGGGTATGTATGTAAAAATGAATCATGAGTGTCTAGATTTTAACTTTAATTTTACCTTATTATTATCTCTATCGTTTACAAATTTACATTTATTACGATATCATAAGCGATTTTTTACCTATAACCCCTTTCATCAGCGACATATTTATAAGCTCTGGTTTTGCCCAACGGGTCAACGTAGCCATAGCTACCCGCTACTGTTCCGTTCGGGTAGCGCTCCTCACTCCTAAACTGTGTGTTGCCAGTTGCCGGATCGAAAACGTCGTAGCCAAATGAGTAGGCACCTGTATCACCATTAAAGGAATGTTGCCATATTAGATTGACGATAATGTGTTAAGTTTAGACAAATAGTCAAACTACAATAACATTTCATCGACTTTAAAGCTTTGTTCGTATATCCGATAGAGATATCCTTAATATAAAATATGCTTGTGGTTACTAAGCGATATATAAATATATAGTTTAGGACACTTCACTAACAATCTTAGCATCTTTAAAGAATGAATTTACTTTAACATTTAATATCAGACAAGATAGAATATATTCTTCTTTCTACGTCTTTATCAGTAATATAGGATATTTTCTGTAAATGTAACGGTTTTGTTAACATTTTGTTTTCTTCCTACCATATAGATACCAACACCAAACTGAAGTTCATCATTTTATCTCTAAAGTCCTCGCCATTCATTACTCCAGCTTTGGATTGTATAATTTTAAGTAAGCCTTTAAGTAATATCTACAACGCTCATACATTTTATTACGGTCATTTTATTATCGCGATACTCACAGCATGATATAAAAACTTTATAGCCTAGACTTCTAACAAATTCAGATACTTACTTTAGATATAATTAGTCGGACACAAAAAGTTTGATACAAACAATATCTAAAGTAAAGAAAAACATATCCATTTTTAATTGAAGTTCATTGACCTTTTTAGGTGTCACACGTTATTTAGAAGATTTAAATATTTTCATTTCCGAACCAGTCATTTTTGAGTATTTTATTTGATTTTGATGCACTAATAACTTTAATATAAATGGCCCTTCATTCATATATCAATATTGACGAAATTTCCCTAAAGATGAAAATTATAAATATTACCTCCAATATTGGTGTTGTAATAACTGGGCATTGGTTCAGCCAGGGTCAGTCTTGGTCTCCGAGGCGCTGCAGCTACTGTGTGCATGCATAATGTTATTGTTACGGCGGCAATCTGAAAATATTGTGTGAATTATGTACCTGCATGAAATTTATAATATTTCTGTATGAATGAAAAAATATGTATGAAGACATCGTAAAAGTATATATCAGTAAACAACATGTATTATACCGTTTCAAATCCTTGAGATCGAAACATAGTTCACTGAAATCAGGTTTGGCAAGCTTAATTATGTAAGTATTAAGGAAATGTTTAATAACCTTAAAGATACCAAATAAACGCTGTGAATATCGCTAATGAAAATCCAACGACATATATGTATATATTAATTAACAGTTCCTCTCCGCCACCCATTAATACCAGTTTGAGTAATGATCGACATTAGTCTCGTGTCCGGATGATCTCGTATGATTTGTGATACTCGGTACATTATTTCTCGAATACCGTTGCAGAATATTTTATGTTTTTTGCGGTAAATTCTTACTAGACAGTTTGCGGACTCGTACGAGGTTTTTAAAGAAATAATAGTTAAATATATCTGTGTTTGTTATGTGTACGTTTTTACGCATGTTAACGTGTGTCTCAATAAAAGTTACAATAATTTATATCTATTTTTAAAATTCATTTCGTATAAAAAAAAAAATTGTGTTTAATTATAATAAACAACAATAAACGAATTCTAAAAACTTTTCTGACACTCATATTTGCACTTGACCACGAAGTGAAGAAAAACAAACAACAATATTTTTAGGATCTATATAATACATATACATTTATTTAACGAAAGTTGAAGTGGTCATTATAAAAAAGATCTAATGAACACAAAAATAGACTAAGTCAGTCAAAAACTAATTAGGAATATAGCGTAACATGTCTAAAAATATTTTAAGTATCTAAAGTATTGTAACTTATGAAGGGTTGGGAAATAATCATAGGTAACGTATATGTACTTACCAAGCACATTTTCGTCCTAGTACACAATCAAAGAATACGCAGATACTTGGAACACTGATTTTTTGCCAACTCGCGAGCCAACGGAAGTGTGCGTGTGCTGACAAACGGACCTCGACAATGCGTGAACTCCTTATGGTTGCCTCTTCTTAGAGGTTTTAACCGGCAGAAACAACCGTTGATATATGCATATACACAAAAATCTGTTATACCAAAAATGACATGTGACCTACGTCTGAATTTAGCAAAAATTTTAGCAAAATTCAAAAAATCATCAAGTTGTCCAGAGTTTATAGAAATTATTTGTCATAGCGTGGAATTTTAAAAACTGCATGCAAAGTATATCTGAAAAGATTACTTTTAGGGAACGTTTGTTGTTTTTGAAGAGTTATGTTTTTTTTTTGTTTTTATTGAACCCTAACTAGACATAAGACGAACTAAATCAATACAAGATAAAATTATTACATAATTGTGTATACAATATTTTAATTCCTTGTAAAGATCATATTTTAAATGCGAATGAAATCCAAGTGAAGTCGCGAGCTTTAACTATCTGGGTGTGTATATATATATTGTTTATACTAAAGAAGGTAGGTAGATAAGCGAGTAAACTTGTAGAATAAGGACATTTCGCCCATATCCGTTTTGAACTGATGTCATGCCGTAATATAAGGATTTATTATTTTCGAGGCGATGAAAGCTTAAGCTATAGATCAACAATAGCTAGAGCTATTATGATGTAGCTACGCCTCTTATTTTCAGAGCATATCATTATGAAACTAAACTAATAAAACATGTTACTTATATTTTTACAATTTGAATTTAAACCCTTTTTATGATTCCATTACTGCATACGGGTCTCCTCTCAGAATGAGAAGGTTTAAAATCATAGACTACCCTGCTTTACCGATATAAAGAGCAATATTTAAGCTTAAAGCGCATATAATTCTTGTAGTCAAAAGAATCAACCCTCAAAGTCGGTGGCTAAAATACATGTCACTAACTAAGCTATTACGGTACCGAATTATGTTTATATAAATTAGTTACGGAGTATACTCTGGGTAATATGTGAATTTGCTGGCTAACACACTTGCTTATTAATATTTATTTGCAACTAAATTATTCATTCATAACAACATTTTATATACAAAATCCCGTAACTCGTAAAAAATACAACATATTTATGTTAACAGAACCAAAATATTTTATCGCGACCATTTCCACTTAATTTCTATCGTTTAAGGACAAAAGCCATAAAAATGTAGTTTTGAATTGAGTCGTGATATCGTAAATAGATGAATATGGCAACACTGACGTCGACAACCCATACCCACACTCCTTGTCCTCTTTTTTTTACACACACAAACACACACACACATATTTCTATATACGGACTGGACTATTGTCTTATCGACAGGAACTCAATTGACCATCCATGGTTACCTAGTGTATTTACGTGTTGTTTTTGTTCTCAAATATAAAAAAAGACTGAAAAACTATAGATGGTTTGGGATTTGTGTAAGCCTACTTAATAGTGTGTACATAAAGAGTAATTTGTACATAAGTAAAACACCGTTATAGTTACAAATACTATTTTATAAGAAATTGTAGCAGAAAATAAATAAATACTCGTATATATAAAATTATAGGTACACGGTGAAAAAAACATAATAAATAAATGAAACAAGTTTCTTGTAAATATTTCAGTACAAACATTTATTCCGTTTAACATTACGTTTCAGTGATATTGAATAAATTGTCATTCTAACACAACGTACTCTTAACAATAAATACTTTATGTAAATTATGAAATACATTCAACGTGTTTAAAACAACTTGTACTTTAGATGCTATGATAGATACACTTAAATCAAAAGAACAGATAGGTGTTTCAAGTAATTTAAAATTAAATAGAGTAGCATATCCTAAGATGCCTTTTACAAAACAAAACAGATTAGGTATTATATGAGACTGTGGTACATTTTCATAATATTAGATCTATAGTTTCTGCAACATTCGATCTATTAACGTAATCATGTAAATATCGTCCTAATGTATACCTATCATGAACTTAATAAGCTACGAGTGTGAAAATTAGACCTTAATTATTTTGGAAAGCATTTAATGGTATCAAAAAAGTTCAAAATAAAAGTTGCTCAGTTTTAAAAACATGGATATATTATTGTCTTTTTATTTGTAGTTACCAAACCTACTTGTTTAATTTTAATTTTATTTAGCAAAATAATTTTACTGCTAAACCGATAATTCTGATATATTTATATCAAATTAAAGATCTAGATAAATATCCGAAGAATCTAAAGCACAACCAGATCTTATAATTGGACACATTATTACGAAAAACATTTCCATAGAATGAGTTATAAGATAATTTTTAGAACCATTATATTTAAATTTGCCTAATAATAGATTATGGCAACGGCAGAGACTGAAAATGTTGCTATAACAATTATCGGAGGGAGTACTTGCGGGTTTAAATATTCATATTACGACCAAGAAAGCATCTTGTTAATGGTGATACCCGTATGATGGTGCCACGGCTATAGCCGGTGCTGCTGCGTAGTGGGCCACGGGGGCAACTGCCACCTGTGGAAGTCATGTACAATGTTAATAAAATCAATTAAAACCACAACGAAACCCGCATAGATCGTTCTAGAAGGCATTTATATTCACAATATCTATTACTCTTGCCTGTAGCAAAAGTCAATGAAATTAAAGATTTCGATAATATAGTAGTGGCTGTGTACAAAATTTTATGAGTGTAATTTTCACAGATCTTTCTCTTTATGCTAAATCATTAAATAAATAAAATAATAAGTCTAAATATAACGACAACGATACAACAATACTTCCTGACTTGCTGTGCGGTATGAAAAACCTATTATATGTAATAACTGAAGTAAAATAATTTCCATTTTATATGCAGGTATATATAGAGTTGTATATAATATATATCACAATTATATAATATATATCACAATTATATAGTTTATATGGGGTTGTGCGCATATACGTGTCTAAACAAGTTACAGAGAATAATTCACTAAAAATCTGATAAGTTTCGAAACTGTACAATGTCTGTTTTGAAACGTTATCGGTTCTTGACCATGGATTTGCCGCGTGAACTACGCGAAAACACTTTGTTTTGGTCAAAATCACGAAGTATGTCATTGTCGAAGGTTAAACGCGCCAGACCGGTACATTTCACCACAGCTGCTTAATACTACGCATTGTATTTTTTTTACGTTACAGAATTCCTAACGACCGTGATAACGACTCATTGTAAATTCACGATTGACGAAAGGATATATTTTTTTGATAAACGTATAGGCATTTTTCTTTGGTTACGGGTGGAATTGGTTGTAAAACTCTACCTCTTGGAGGAGGTGGCAGGATTTTGTAGAATTTTTAACAACTAAAATCCCCTGTCGTGAAGGTCCGAGAACCGGTCTATTGTCTTTTCGATATTCCTTGGTGATAGTGCTTTTATAACAACGTGACGAGTCTCCCAGACATCCACGTAGAGAAAGGAAACCTCATGCTCTACATTACGAATTTTTTATTACTGTTTCTAATATAACTCAAAATACATAACATACATTTCTCTTGTACTTAGAAAATTTCCATGTAAATTAATGGGAATAATATTAAAATAATATTGACCAAGAGACAGAGCAAGCTCGTTTCCTTATTAAGCGTACGCACCATTTGCGCAAGCGCAGTTCTGAGTGCAATCTCGGAGAAATCAAGTTTGTGAAACGTACAGCAAGTCGTTTGATGAAAAGCAACATATCCATTACACAGTTAGTATATAATTAATGGCCTACTCGTGTTTCAAATTAGCTTTTGAAAATGATTTATTGGTTCCATATTTTTGCATTATAGACTACATTCAATAGTCTCCAATTTCGTTGCAATATAAAGTTCTAAATAACAATTAACTCGATGTAAGCACGTGCTGAATATTTTACATAAATTGTATAAAAATGAATGTAGAGATATTTCGGTAGATATACTTGGCTCTCGATTTTTTCTGCCAATCCCGTTAACGACCCGGCGTGATGTTATAAAAAAAAATAACAATGGAATGGGATCAAATAGAAAGAATGAAATCTGTGTTTGAATTCTATCGTAGCTACAGATAACTTATTAAGAATCGTACTGTTATGTCATTGGCAGATAAAAAAGCTGCCTTATTGATATTATAATGTTCATAATTACGAAATGAAATAGAACAGCTAATGATAACGTGTTTATCATGTTTCTCGATACTTTTATAAGCGAAGAGATATCTATACAGTTCACTAATTGTTATTATATAATAAACTCTAAACGCTAATATAATACATTACTGAAACGAAACATATATCTTGTACATAACACTGTTTGCTAGAATTGATAGCGTTATCGTTAAATAGCTTTCTAATAATAACGTGCAGGGAATCTATATAAATAAATAAAATTGAAGTGTCTGCTTGTAATATTAAAATAACCGCTTTATATTAAATGAATATGTATGTATACAGTATATACATACATACATAACATCACGCCATGTCCCGAACGGGGTATATACAGTATATACGGTACATAAACCAAAATAACATTTTTTTAAATTTTGTCTGTCCGTGTGTGTGTGTATTGTAGTGTGCCGGCTAATCTCTGGAACGGCTGGAGAGATTTTGACGGGACTTTCATTGACAGATAGCTGATGTAATAAGTTACTTATTTTAGAATTATATAAAATAATATTTTTTGTTAAATTCAAACGCGGACGAAGTCGCGGGCGCAGCTAGTAAACAGCATATCTTACCGGATGAACAGCGTGTCCTGTTTTGTGTACGACGGCATTGAACCCAGTGTGGTCGTCTGCGGAGTACGACACGTGCCGCGTGGAGCCATCGGGCTCTACCAGCGAGTAGCTACCTAAAAACATTAATAAAACATCTCGTGGCGGGTCTTACTCGCAGCGGCATCAAACCTAGGGCACAATGCTTAATTACGTACATCATACACATCATGATTATATTATACCAACATATTACATTGTACTGGTAGAACGTGATTATACAAAATAAATCCAGTACAATACAATTTTTGTATTACACATTAAATTAAAAATATTCAAAACGATACCCTTTCACTGATTTATTACTAGATTGACAAATATTGGTCACCAAAACTTCTGATTTAAATAATAAAAAATATTATGTAATAATTATGCATAATATAATCGATAAATCTGTAGATAAATCGAACGATAACAAACATGCAATCTCATCGCTATCACTAACTTATCTGTTACCAATTTCAATATCAAGGTTTATAAGCCGTCGCTACCTATCGGATAATACTAACCATTAGTTGTACCCCTCGATTACACTCGCGTGAAATTCTATTTTCAACAGGTTATAAAGGTTTTTTTTAAATTCATACACTTATGTTTACATTATATGCTTCCAATTTTAAGAATGACCAACTCTCACACTAAATTCTATCCCCTTAACTATCCTTTATAGGGTGACACAATATAGCATACGATCTTACTTAATAAGCAGGCTATAAAATTCCCAAAGAATTCTGCTAATCTGTTTTAGATGAGGACAATAAAATAAAACAATCTCTTCACTTTTATATGCTATAGATTTGCGGTAAAAATACCGAGTCACTGACTATTAAACATACATACTGTTATTTTGGTGTCTTTTAACTGTTATATTTATATTTTGTTACGTTAAGTTTCATTGTGAATTGTTCATTACCTTTAACAACGTCGCCGTCTCGTTCTTCCTGTTGTGACTTAATGTCACCAGTGTGAGGGTCCTTTACGCCGTAGTTAAAGGCATATTTGGGATATGACTGAAAGAAAATTGGGCATTATAATTTATTCTGCTATCCCTTATGGCTAAAACTGAACAGGCTGTGTCTGATAACACAACACGCAACATGTGTTTCATATAATTAATTGTGGACAAATAATTGATTCGCGTAGCTTGAACTAGCGGCTACATCTTTAAAGTCTCGAGGAAAAATCTTAAAGGTATTCAGAATATCAAAAACCTATGAAATTTTATCGACAACTTCAACCACACCCGACGGTCGTAAAAACGAACAGCATGATAACACATTTTAGCCGCACTACGCAGGGGACGTTCGAATGTCTTTCGAGTACCATAATCTATGGGCACGTGTCAAATACTTACAACAGGCTCGACTGCGACGTGTGCGACTGGGGCATGAAGGACCGGCGCGTGCGCAAACACCCCGCCGTACTCCACCGGCACCGCGAGAACGGCGCTCACGCATGACAGCAATACCAGAAACTATAAACAGAGTCCTACATTTTATACCTATCCTGTTGGATGCACCATTTTTTTATCGTTTACTAGTTACTTCATCGAGAGCGCCAGTGCTAATTGGCTTAAATACAGGTTAATGACAAACCCATCTGTCAAATGTGTTCAAATCACCTTTGAAGGCTAGAATGTAGTCTTACGATCATTAGTTAGCGATAAGTAGCGGAATTCTGTTTAACAACATCTGTTCAGATAAATGTAACCCAGCCAACAGGCAGATTGAATCCTAGCCTTCACATGGTCAGTTTCGCCTATGAACCTTTCTTAACACCCTAAAAACTGTTAGTGCATTGCCGGCTTTAAGAAGCGATCTTTTCCCGCCTTCCTAGTGTCCCATACCATAACACCCCCGGAATACTACAAAGGTATTAATTGTTTATTAAATTATGCAAATGCGTAATAATAAAATAATATTATTGTAACGCATGTAAATGAACGCTAAATTACAGAATAAAAATGTTAAGAAACAATTTGATATCGTCATATAACAAATCATATTATTATCGACATTTGCCACAATGGAAATTTAATCGCCCATATTATATTTAAGGTGAAAAGAACTGAAATACTAATTAAAAAATAGTATGTCAAAGATTACACCTACATA
>DWUN01000325.1:0-24749 GCA_018249975.1 Passova gellias
ATTAAATAATTTCAGTTAACTAGTCTAATTTTTACAATGAGGGTAATGAAAACTACTACTTATTAACACTAATTTAACTAATAATGAAAGTAAGTTTATTCTCTCTTGAAATCAAATAAATTAACAACTTGCTGCATATATAATCGCTGATAGGTATGACCATAAAAACTGAAGAATCTTGCCATTCTAGAAGAGTTCTGTTTGCACTCTTCTTGAATAACCCGTAGTTTAACTTAATGGAATTACTAATAGACACTTATTCTAACGCTCGCACGTTAGATCAAAAAGATGCTAATTTGTATGTAAATGTATTCTATTGGTCATATAAATGCAATTCGATTGCAGGCCGCTGGCAAGCAATCAACATAATAGGAATAATGATTTATTTAAATAGAGTTATAAAGTATTTACTCTCACGCAGATTAATTATAAAATTCAATTCGTATTTAAAACGTACTCCATCATCAAAATCATTTCAACCGTGTATCTTTTGATATAGCAGTACCAGAACATGAAACAAAATTTAATGAACAACTCAATGAAATCCTTCACAAGTCAGATTTCTAATGACAGAGGGTCATAATTGTCCAACAGTTCTTTTGGGAACGTTTTATGACAGAAATAATGGAGTGGATTTTCATTTCCTTTTCTATTCCTTTCATCGAGATAATGAATTACTGACCCTGTCTATACGCAGGTTGTAGGCATTTTTACAAGGTTGTGATAATTTGAATGGTTTTAATGGTTTTAGCGTATATTATGAAAACAAGGACTATACAATGTTTAATATTAACCATCATAAAGTTACAAGTACAACTTACATACAATATTAATGACATACAAGATTTATTTAGCGCGTTAAACCATTTTAGTAACATATGAACATTTGCATTGTACATCAATTCAAAAGCTATTAACCCAAAGCCGCATTACAAACCAGTTCCGCCGATGCTGTCGATACCCAATCAGCTGGAAGGCGCATACATCGGACAAGACGTCACGCTCGAGTGCCACACGGAGGCGTACCCGTCCTCAATCAATTACTGGACCACGGACAGAGGAGATATGATCATTTCCGGTGAGATTAACAACACTTATTTTCCTTATGCTACAACACCTCCCACACTAATTAAGAATTGCCATAGTAACACATTGCGGCCGCTTAGTAATGTTCTACAACTGAGTCGGATTTAATCGCAGAGGCAGTAATTAACCTATATATGCCCAGAAAGCTTTAAATCTACGATTTGTGTGAATTTTACATTTGTTGATCTTAAAGATTATATTTATAACTTTAAGAGGTACCTATAGATCAGGCATTATTTTTTAGGGTGTCCTATTGAAAACAGTTTTTTTTTCGCTAAATCGGACACTCATCTATTTGTAGAGATATATTTAATAGATATACATACATAGTTACTACGGACGTTGTGCAGGGAACACAATAAAACCACCATAGATAATACATACAGCAGAAGAACATTTGTCAAACTCGCTTAAATAACATGTGTAGCTGTCTGGTGTAGCATCGTACGATTCTATCATTGATTTATGACTTGATAATGAAAATAGTTTCCTTGTGTAGGGACTACAGAGGCATTGGAAAGTAACAAATGCGACTGTTCGTGCGCGAATACAGAACAGTTTTAAAATGAAATGCTGTCTACTTTCACATTGTCTGGAACGAGATTGATAAATAATTCAAATATTCGATATTGCTGTGATATATAGCGGTGTCATAATTTTCATGAATGAAGGTTCTTGTATATGTAAGGATGGTTGCATATTCACATGGCATTTCAAAAATGATTATTTAAATAAACTGGAACAGTAAAATGTTATGTAAATAACTTTGTAATATTATTAATATACAAGTGATTATTTTCTTTAGAAAGTAGTCACACAGTTCTATATAGCCATGAGTAAACCGTATTTCCCCTTCGTAATGTATTTTGATTAATGGAAAACTTATACACAATATAAAAGTATGAAAATCATATTTCACATCGAAACAAACTAGGGAAATATTATTCTGAACAAATCCTCTTTGTGTGCTTCATATATGTAAGCCCAATATCATAGAAACTAAAAACTAAACACACAGGTTTTATATTTAAGTAGAAATGGAAATTGTAGGTGGCAAGTATGAAGCGTTTCCAGTGGACAGCGGCTATAATAAGTTTATGATGCTCAAAATACGCAACATCACCAAGGATGACTTCGGCTTCTATAAGTGTATTGCCAAGAATTCTCTCGGGGAAACAGACGGCATTATTAAACTTGACGGTAAATATTACACGTCTTCTTTCTATTTGCTATATGACCTTTGTATATTCTTAGAAAGCACGAATCTGGACTTTTCTCTGAGAAAAACTGAAAATATACATTATTCTCCACAAAATGTCAGATTTCATCACAGTTTAGATCTGATGGGTTTTCATTAGGAAAGCTATTCATACTCCTTCTGTTAAGTATAATTATTGGCATTGTTATATTTTTGGTCGAAGACGCGTTCAGACGTAATTAAATAAAAATAATTAAATACGAACCTAAACAGTTTTTTTTAAAGTTATTTGAACCTATTACGAAATATCCTTCCAAAAAACGAGTTAAACAAAAATCAGTTAAGTTGATTGCGCGCTGTTATTACATCATACCTAAATACTCGTATATAACTGACAACGATAGATCACGATCGTAGGTACATAATATATTAATCTGTTACGACCAGCCCGCGATATTGAACACGAACATCATCTTCTATTTAATATATGAATATTTAATTCTAAAAAGAGAGCCATTTGAAAGCATGTGTAAGTAATTCCAATAATTGCTACTTCGCCGAATGGACTGTACACAAACAGTCCACCGAAAATTTTTTCAGAAAGAAATGGTACGCAGATATTTATATTATGATATTTATATAAATGAAAAGTGATTCGTATTGAAAATCGACTTTAGAATATCATAATACTTCCTATTTTTCCTTTAGCTCTGTAAGAACTATATTATACTACTTACTTTTTCTTGTTACTAATATTCAGTATTCTTACAGAAATTCCTGCACCACCAACAGCATTTACATCTACCCAAAAGTCTCTATTAGACAATCAAACAATACGAAAGAAAGGTACTTTTTACTTCACTTTTTACGAACCCACCATCTGTAAATATGTATTTTTTGTATTTGTACATGAAATAAATTTATTTAAGCACAATAGCAATGTTAAAATTCAATAAAACTACTTCAAAATAGGATTTGCATTTTTTTCCTATTATTTTTTCTGTGCTTCGGACAAAAATTTAAATTAATGTAATATATGTGGCAACGTATATACTAAGGTAATGGCAATTTTATCTTTTATCAAGCAGGTCAACTTCAAATTGTTCAAACAAATGACGCCCTCAGCTCCAATTTTCAAGGTGAAGCATTCGGTGAACAAATAAGAGAATTTGGTAACGTATACTAATAAACGCACATACTCGTACACGCATTACACCAGTTTTTTTATAAACATTAGCTTGTAATGAAATCGAGATAAACAGTAGTGAATTATCTACAATCTCATTATTATAATTCTATTGATTCGTCATGATGGTAACCGACGTAATACCTTTAAGGCATAACGTTTCTGAACGTTGTTTATACAATTATGATGACAAATTTCTGAAATCAATGAAAATGTTAATGATTAACTTAGCTATAACTACGGGTTAAAACAAATAGAATAATGATTATAATTTTTCCTTGTCTTTCCATATAAACCTTAACTCCATTGGTAAAACAGCTTTTACTAATTTATTTTCTCTTTATCACACCATTTTAAACGACGTTGTGTTAAAGACGGCCTTAATGCTAATAGCATTTTTTGCTAGTCTACATTTGAGCCAAGCAGGTATATAATGATATTGTACAATTTATAATAATGTCTCATAACGTTAAATCCTTTTATTTTCAGATTTCGATGCAGATGAAAATTCAGTGGATTCATTGAAATTACACACGACATTATTTTTTATACTTTTATATCATTTTGTGGTAAACTTAGGGTGGTATTCGCTTTCTTGATAATTGCAACGTTAAAACTGATATTACTTTTTTATTCGTGCTCTCTTTTAACTATTTTTTAAATAAGATTGTTATGTTATTATGCTGAACAGACAATAAAAACAACATCATTTGAAAGAAACACAAAATAGGTTATGATTTTAACGCAGTAATTTAACACTAAGTTCTTATTACGAAAAAGCTCAAAAAGCGTTATAAGCTTTAGGAATGGATGTTCGCCGCTTATTTGATTTAATACATTCCATTAAATTGTGTTTTCAAATTTGTTAACATAAAGTGAACTAAACCAAAGCAATATTATGTAGTTTAAAACTGTAATCTGTACTTTGTTATTTTTACCTAATTTGACGATTAGCGAGGTATACGCTACTTTTCAACTAGGTATACGCTACTATTCCCGAAACATATTCATATGAAATTATATAATACTATATATTTGTAGAAGATTCATAATCTTTTGATAGTAACCTTGCAATGAAACTAAAGTACCAGTAATCCGTACAATGCAGTTAAAACTTTTTTTATGACATCGTTCATAGAATAAAATTGTACAGTGTATCTTCAAACTTTTTATCAGCAAATATTCGTACCATTTCATTTATTACATTTGTTTGTTACCAGAATATTTGCCTATAATTAGAGACGTAAATCCTATTAAATACATAAGAACTTAAAGAAGACATTGGATTAATTTATAAATAATAAATAATCAAAATAAGTTTACAATTTGTTGCTCAATGTATGTATACGAATGCGATTGACAGTGGAATTTGACTTTATCCTTACTCGGATTAATGTAGGTATTTATTACGACAAGGCGTATGCCTCGCTTGTCCTGTTTAAATCCCGCCTTTTACTGTCCAACCACGATAAGCTTGCTGGATAAGCTGTAAAAGGGCTAAGAGAAAAGAGAATTAACTCAATATGCAGCAAGCCATCATTAACAAGCAGCTTACTATTAGTTTAGAAAAATTACATTGTGCAGACGATGATAACAAAATAACTCGTCTATGGTATTTCGATACAATGAAATAAGTGTTTAACATAATTTTTAAATTTTCTTACATCATTTACGGCTACATTTCTTTCATTTTCAACCGACTTCAAAAAGGATGAGGTTAGTTATACGATAAAAAATCTTTAATTTCATACTTGACAGAAACTCTTTTTTGTATAGTAGTATTAATATTCTGAATTTAAAAAATATAATTACGAATATTATAGACCAGATTTCCGTAGATATTTACTGTGTACATTAATTTTGTAAGGCAATGGCTGTTTAGATAATTAGTTTTTAGTAACCATAATATACATCTGAAATGATAACGTTACCTACACGTGAATTATTATTTAGACATAATGTAAAATATATAAACGATTTGTGCTTAGGTAGAGCTCTATGGTTTAAACTAGAAGTAATATATTTTTATATAATTTACTTGTATCACAATAGGTTTCAACTTAACTTTGTTAATATATTACAATAAAATTGTATCTGGGTCCTTTATATTTCCGTTCATCGCATTGTAGCCATTTGTTAATTGATATAAAAATTGTTTTTGCACAGGCGCCTAACATATTTTCTGTTGACATTAAAAATGTTTGTACTGCTTGCAGGCGTAAATAAAGTGAGAGTGATTACCTCAATTATAACTTGGATTAGGTTTTACGTAAAAAAAATAGTCGTCTCAACGAGACCACAATGCGTTTTTATTATTAAATTTGTAAGGTTTTAAATGCGCTATGTATGTTATAGAAATTAGAGAATAGGCAAATAGGTCATTTTTGTAATTACCTGCTATGAAAGGAAAATGCCAAATGAATGTGTAAAATAAAACAATGCTTCAAAACTAATACAACCATCTTTCATTTTTAGTACAATTCTGCAAAATAATCATTTCAACGACTGTTAACCTATAAAGTATGTAATAAGTGAACTTTTGGATTTTTACAATATTATCCAATATATTTCAGAGCTTTGTAGAGAGAGGACAATTTGTATAAATTAATGCTCTTATTAGTAACCGGATATACTTAGGAGTCTTCTTGTAATATATAATACAGTACCATAAACACTATTTGTAATTATTTGTATCTTAACTTGTATTATTGTGTATCACTCTCAAACAACAGTGAAAGTAATTGCAAATAACTAACTAGTAACTGAAACAAATAACTACTTTTAAAACCATATGCGCGGACTGTTATAGAACCAGTCAAATCTAGGATAAACTCGAGTCAACAAACTAACAGTACATTGTATTGTAAGTAACTTTTAATTGAAATGCAGCTGACCAATCAAAACTTATATTCAGATAGTTAAAAAATTTCCAGCTGTAAAGATTTTTCGTAGAGATTTTTTGTTGAATAATACAGAAAATCTGAATATAGCCTACTTTACCAAAGGAATCACTAGAGAATTTGTATCTGTAAATAAATATGTCTTTCGTAAATATTATCCAGATATGGAATAATTTATGAAGAATATTATCCAAATATATTGTTCTATATAAGATAAGATACGAGTAGATGGATAAATATTTATAAATATGACAAGGATAGATTTTTTGATTACATATTAAGCAATATTTGTTTTCCAATTAACTGTACTCACAAACTCAATATTTCTAGGAATAATTGAATAGAAGAAAGGTCTCCACCCACAATGAGAAGGGTTAAGCTCATCGTTCACCACGCTGCCCAAGTGCAACTTGACAGATTTTGTACTCCAATTTAGTTATTTACGTATTTTACTTCTTTTATGTTCTCGGAAACTCAAGTTTTAAGGCATTATCCGTGTATTCTCGTATATAAGCTTCGTTTTTCGTTGTTTATTCGAATACATATTAAAACGTAATTGCTTATTTTTAATAATGAACATAGAATATTTTTATGAGACTAACAATATTTTTTTTTATATCTATCACGCTTGCAAAAACACTGATACTATAATACATCGGGATGGTTGGGTTACTTTGATTTACAACTAGTGAAAAATTATTGAGGAAATAATGTTAGTATCATGCCAATGATGAATAATAAAATTTAGTTTATCCTAAATTCTACACATTTTAAATAGAACCACATAGTAACAATCATTTGCTCGCTCATGTTTAAAACAGTGTGCAGTAACTGGTCAACCAATTTAAATATAAAGTAAAATTTAGCAATGCGTCGCGTTTCCTATAAGTGGGTCATTCATTGTGAGATCGTCCTCGATAAAATTTTCAGATAGGAAATGTACGGAATTCATTACAACTCATTTGGTGCACTAAATTATATACGGTTTATACCTCTAGTTCTGCACCCGTGTACCGCGCCATGAAACTGAATGGGGACTAGAACCGCCATTTCCATTAATATGTAACGAAGAACAATCTCAGTGCATTGGCCTTTATTGTCCCGACCAAATCGATATGTTACTTAGTAATTTAACGTATACTACTTTTGCTCTGGTGAATTTCCAATCGCCAATCGCATAGGAGCGTAAGCGAAGCGTAAGAGCCTAAGAAAGGGTAAACATCATACATTTTACATCACAAATGCGTCTTTGTGAGAAAGGCGCTATGAGCGGTCCTCGAATCGTTTTGGGTGAAAGGTGTAATATGGAAAGAAACATAAACCTTTTTTCTTTCCAATTATCGGCCAGATTCAACGTTCACCCATAGGTAGATATTGCTTTTACGGCGCTGTTTGTTGTGTGTTGAATAAACCAAATATTCAATAAGTAGGCTGTGAGTTAGCCGGCTTGATAATACGAACAATCATTACAGTGGTATTGTGTAGATGTTTTTCTAGGCACTCGCCTCCCCCCGCACCCACCCCCTTTCATTACCACATTCGTCGCAATTATATTACTGGTCACTTTTCTCATTGTATAAAATGCATTCGACAATCATTTGCAAATAAAGAATACGCTAAGGGAATGCTTAGTTTCTTACAGTCAAAAAATATTAGCTGGATGTGAGTGTCTGTCTACATAAACGGGGTTGTATGTATATAATACATATATACACACACACTCACATACACACACACTCACACACACTCACACACACTCACATACACTCATACACACGTACGCACGCACACACATAAACATATATTTGTGTGTGTCTGTGCGTGAGCCTGAATGTACATATGTGTGTTTGTTTATGACATGCATATTGAAAACTCGATTAAAATAAATGTTGAATTACGTACATAATGTTTTTGTTTGTACATGTGGTGTACCGGCCTGTCAGTGCAAACACTTTTACATACTTACTTTTACATACAATTTTACATGAAAGGAAAATTACCTTATTACATCTCAACCTTGCATTAAGTTCTTAGTAATTACAAAATGTCGATAACCTCATTAACACTAAATTATTTTATCAAAGAGTTACCGTAGGCAAATAGTAAAAATATCACTAGAGTGATCGTGCGTAAGATACTAGGTAGAAATTATACTCCAATGACAATACCGAAATGCTGGCACATGTATGGAGGTATGTAAATGAAAACTTTCAATTGGTGATTTCACCCGTTTTCTATTTTGGCTGCTTAATCAACATCGCTTCAATCACGTCTATCCAATTTGACATCTCTACATACACTCATAAACCATTGGAGGTCCTTGCCCAGCCGTGGAACATTAAAAAAGGATTGAAAAAATGTACACTCATTATGATATCAAATGAGCCATTCTAACGGAGTCCTCAAAGGCTCCAACAAGTTGTCACTAGTAAGAATTTAGTCCTGTTAGCGATTAGTGTATTACATTAACATATCAATTACACTTTACATTAACAAAGTATCACTATAACTAGGTAATTAACTAGAATAAGCTAAACAAAGCCAGGAGTTTTCGTTTGTGTAATAATGATAATAGAATTTGTTCTTTTAATAGCGCATAGGTATCATAAAGGAACACTTATAAAGTATCCGAGTTATCAACTCGCATTTATTCGATAGGATCTCTAGTCTGTGACAGACGCGCTTATGGGACGTATTTATTGTTTGTAAACGGCAAAATTAAGTAAATACATTGTATAAATAGGTGAAAATGTTAACCAACGAGCTTTATGTTTACGGTAATCAAAATGTGCAGATACCGGCACATTTAAATTTTGGTAAATACATGCTGGAACAATTCCGGAAGATGAACAATGAAATTGCATTGGTAAGGATATTTTTATTTACCCACATAACATAATTATATTTAATGGGGATTGTGAAACGTTTGTTTTGTAACACAATTTATTATGGAAGAACATGGCGTGTACCAAAAGTGAAAGGGACGGTAATGATGTTCTATTGTTTGTTTAAAATTATTAAACGCTTAAAACATGATTCACAAGATTACTTATTCACATTGTACAGGAAAACGCCGAGACCGGAGAGAAGCTGAAGTACAAAGAATTAACGCAATACGCTGTCAATTTGGCCACGTCGCTTATAAAATTGGGCGTCCAAAGAGGTGACATTGTGGCGGTTGGCTCGGAAAAACGCAATATGTTCATTCCAACGGTACTTGCTATCGTATTCACCGGGGCGACGTATACGCCGTACGATTTGAATAGCGGTAGAGGTGCGAATTCGTAATATCTATTGGCGTACCCCGTATAAATCCATTTATTGTCCAGGTTTAACATAAATTATTCTTTCCAGCCGTTTTAAGGCATAAATTGTCGATAACACAGCCAAAGTACTTCATCTGTTCAAAACATTTTTGGGAAGTGAATAGCGATGTACTTAACAGTTTCGACTGCGTCAAAACCTATATAACGCTTGATGATGTACCAACGACAGCCATTTCGGTTAAAAATCTGATTTCAAAGGACATTGATGTGAATAAATTTGAACCGGCGGCAGTTGATGGGCAGAACGATACAGCCTTCATTCTGTATTCCTCTGGAACAACGGGCATGCCAAAAGGAGTATGCTTAACGCACTTAAATTGTATTTTGAATAGCTTATGGGACGAGTAAGTTATTTATTTATTTATTTAATTTTAGGACACCCAACACAGATAACACAATTTTAAAACTTAGATACTATTACTGTAATATTATAATTATTTGTGTACCCGCAATTATAGAGTGCCACAGCATGCGTATTCTTAAAACTAGACAACAACCTAATGATAGAATTTAGAATTTATTAACATATATGAAAAAGACAAATTAAAAACGTAAGTTAAAGAAAAGTAAACTAAAGTAATGTAAATTATATGCAATTAAAATAATCTAAATAGTCAATAATAATTATGATTTTTTAATAAAGTATTTACATCTTTTATAATTTTTTTAAGTGGGTCTGTTATATCCAAATCACTACCCTTGGAGAGAGTATTATAGTGCTTGCAGAGTCTTGGTAAAACTGAATGCTGGCCGAGGTTTGACTTGCAATGAAGTAGTATGAATAAATTATATGATTTTTTTCGGTTATACATTTAAGTAATTATTAGGCCTTAAATTAATATTATACAACAAATACAAGAATAAATGTCAGGGTTGGAACCTGGGTCTAAACTTTTACGCTCATAACTTTCTTATATGATGCTTGTTTTTAGATACAAAGATGAATCTTTAAAAACCGTTTTCGTTTTCGGAGAATGGTATCACAACTACGATACTTTTATGACGTACAAATTTTTATCGGCTGGAAGAAAAGTTGTTTTTGTAAATAACCCAACATATGATACGGTCTTGCGATGCCTTCAAGATTGTCAAGTAAGTCATACACACTAAACATCCATAACTGTTCCATTTAAAACTTACATAATATGTAGACACATGTATGTAAGATCTAAATTATTTGAATATCAGATTTGAATTTACAAATCAACATATCGCGAATCTGATAGGTTAATCATATTTTTAGTTCTTTCACTTGTACTTAACTAGAAAAGCTAAACTATTACTCGTGTACGAACAAAGTTATGTAAGCGGCAGCCCTGAGAGCTTACACGAAATGTAACACCGACCTGACAACCTATCAGATGACTAACAACAGCAGTACGTTACGATGAAAGGCGAACTAGCCCCTATACGAACATTGATTATTCTCAGTATGTCAAACACACTGGCGCTAAGAAAATTGCCGTATTAGAGGAGAGCTGCCCAGACAGGACCTATTATTAATCTTATCGGTCTTATAAACGTGCATCAACTTATATAAGTAAGCATAAAACTGCGTGCAAATAATTAAAAAGTAAACAGTTTTTAAATACGACTTTGAGCGGATATACGTTACATTATATATGTTTTTAAGCTTTTGTTTACGTACCTACCAACAGTTTATAAATTGTTGCACGAATATGAAGTGGTGATAATTAAGAATATGAAACTCCCACCAATACTTTAACAATAGATTTTATCTTTAGGTGAACATAGCTATGGTTGTTCCATCTCAAGTTGGGTATATGTCTAAAGCAGAAAACATGGAGCAGTATAACCTGGAATCTCTCAAAATCATTTACTCGCGTTCATCGCCTCTACACACCAAAACTGTACAAAGACTGAAGCAGAAGTGAGTTACTGGTAGTTATTTCATAGATTGCATAATATCTCATTCCTAAAATCATCAAATTAATGAAACGCTTATATAGGTGACGTTTATTCTTACATAATTATATGCAAACAATAAAACTAAGGAAGAAATATTATTCAATTAAAAGTAAATGATAACAATGGGTATAACACGGTTTATTTTAGAAATGATTTTAAGCAACACCACAATCGAAAACGGGTTTAGATAAAGGTTGTCAAATACAATATTCTTTGTCACTATTTCTTAGTTCAAATGATTCCGAAAGTCTTGGATTTTTGCATGAGGACACTTTAACTAGTAAAAGCTATGTTTTATCCTGGAAAAAACAAAAGTTTCCCGAGGGAAAGGACGTAAAACCTTGGGCAGTGCCTTAGGGCGAAAGGCCTGTATCTATCCATTGCGTATATCTTGATCCCTGTATTGTCCCATTTGTGACTAAATGTATTTTAAGAAAATAACAAACTCAAACATGAGATCGAATTGTAGAATATAAACATGCAAATTGAATAACTGAATACAGATAAACATACAAGTAAAATAAATGAAATGAAACGAGATATATGCTTGGTGTAGTTCCATAAATACAAACTTTAAAAATTTTTAACCGAAAACTTAATACGATGTCTAACATATTATAATAATTGTAAGTATAGTATAAGTAATTTTTGCGATACATACTTACGAAATTCAAAATACCTGAAGCTTACATTAATATTCTAGGCTTCCTAAGCTGCATGATGTCTTACAAGGATATGGCATGACCGAATGTGGTGAGTTAACTTCGGAAAATTGGGGCACTAAAGGCTCCAAGTCGGGAAGCGTTGGCATGGCTTCGCCGGGTATAACTTTGAAGGTAAAGCTTACTTAAGATTAACGAGATATCATTACTTGAATTTATTTAAGCTCGATATAGCTCCAATTTAAAACATAACAGTCACTTGAGAAACTTGGGTCTGTGTAATACTACACGAAACGTTTACCTTCAACTAAATAGTTCATGTTATGATGAAAATGTTGTGGCAATTAAAGCTTACAGGACAAAATCTGACCGGGCTCGCCAAGCCAAATAGTGCTTTTAAGTACAAAATATTTTTTCGCGTTATTTACTTTTTACTGTTTCTTTAAATTTGGCATTTTTATTTTATATATTCCAGTCTCTTGTATCTTTACATGGTCTCTATTATTGAATCAATATCTAACATCTAACCTTGCTGTTGTTTCAGCACACATAGTACCTATATAATCTTACTTTTTAAAAGTCTAGATTCTAGAAAGATATATATTATATTATATTTTTAAAGAGAAAACGAAACTTTATTTTACTGAAAGTAATATCGGTCTTGTTATTTTTAGATATCAGACCCAAAAACGAACAAAACTCTAGGTCCCAATCAACACGGAGAGATCCGAATAACCGGTCCGGTCCTTATGAAAGGCTATATTGGAGTTGATCCCTCGACTTATTTAGATCCGGAAGGGTTCTTTAAAACGGGAGACCTTGGTTTCTACGATGACGACAAGTACTTCTACATCGTTGACAGAATGAAGGAAATGATTTCCTATGACGGATATAAGGTTAATCAATGTATTATTTTATTTTTATTCTATTTCTTAATAAATGTTACTCTTACTTTGGGTTGAGTTTATTTTAAAGAGTAATTGAAAAAAAATTAATTTCATAGAATATAAAAAATTCTCAATGTAATCGACGCCACCGTAGTGCTATGATATACAGAAATTTAAAAATGAACATTTCTCGCAAAATGAGCCTTTACGGTTGTATCCATTCCGTCAGCAAGTTTACTATTAATTCAAAAACGCTGACTAATAACCCAATAAGAGAGAGATTTCCAAAATGTTACATTTTATTGTAGCCTAATGCATGTAACTTGAATTCCCCGGCGTGTAGATCCTGATACACTTCCCCTAGATTTAAGAATGTGATAAACTTACTCGAAAACGCTGCCACAGTGTTCAGTTCTCAAGGACATCATTTTGTTCCTGTTTTTTATTGAGTCTTTATAGGTCAAGTTCTGATGGAGTAGAACTACTTCTATTACCTTCTAATTTACAGATAGCACCTTTAGAATTGGAAACTATATTGTTACTTCATCCAGATGTACGTGAAACAGGTGTAGTAGGCAAACCAGTTCCGGAGTATGGAGAGGAACCGACCGCGTTTGTTGTGAGACAACCGACCTCTAATATTACTGAGAAGGAGCTTGTTGATTACGTGAGTTCCCAGGTAAATAAGCAATCTTCTGCGAACACTTCTAAAGATAATAACCAATGCCTGCAGTGTATAGCTACTTATTAAAAGTTCAAAGAGCAATATACGGATATTACTTCCGAACAACAATTATGCTTTAAAAATAAAGATATTATGAAGATACAATTGATACAACATTTAATATTCACAAAAGCGTTCAATAACCAAAATTAGTATCAAGTTTTGGAAACATACTATTTGTCTTACGAAAATATTTTGATCACTCTAATTTCAAATTACTTTCTCGTTACAAATATTATGACGATTCGATAAAAGTAACTAATTAATTCTTTTCAGGTTGCGCCGTTCATGCAATTAAAAGGAGGGGTTAAATTTATTGAAAATATACCAAGAAATCCTAGAGGGAAGATTCTGCGTCGGGCATTAAGAGAAATGCTGAGTCAATTCCCCGAATGAAATAATTGTCTTACACCGACTGCATTTTTCTGCTTTATCTAACCGTAAACTTAGTACAAGCACATTTTTTTTTATTATAAAATAAATTCAGCATAATCAACGGTATCTCCGACACACAAATAAAATGTCATATAAATAAATATATCATGTGTTTATATTATTAACGAAGATAAGTGTAGTACATCTCGGTTATAATCGATTGCAATAATTTAATAGAGAGGTCAATGGATCTAATAATGGAACTGTATCTTAAGTTGAAATACATAATTACTACCTACCTCAGTATTATTATGATACAAGACTACACGCCGGCTTAAATAAAAGTGCGTATTGGACCAACTGCATGTATGCACATTTGTAAATATTGTAAATATCTATTACATACTAAACATTTGAACATAACAATTTCACCAATTTCACCAAAAGGAATAAATTTACTACAAAAGTTCCTCAGCAATTATTTTATTAATTAATAACATTCTACTGAAAAGTTAATTTGAGAAGTGAATTGTTATAAAACTTTAAAAGGAGCATTCTTACGAATGGGTCTTTTTTTATAAAACCATTCCATAATAACATTTGCATTGTCATTTTTAATGAAACTGTTTTAACATTTAAATTGACTGGTTCTACCTCGGAGCAATTTAGCTCGTAGCTCTTCTCGAGAATGGTCCCTGCGGTCTGTAATAGGTTTCTTAAAAGGAAATCCAGTTAAACAGGCGTGATTGACTTAATTGTGGCAAAGCTTTATTTCCCCAGATTAAAGGAACGCATTTGAGATTGGACTAACTAGATTAGTATTTCTTCTAAAAAAGAAAAAAAGAGAGATCTCGCTGCGAGAGCGGCCAATATTTGCGATGTACATCGATGGTTTTGTTTCTTCGGGCGCCGCACCATTTAATTCTTGCGGAGCGGAAAATAGACGGCAACGTCTTCATTTAATGGCTGGCACTTGGAAAATTGAATCGCTTAATCGCAGAAGCGGGGCAAGTGAGAAATCATTGGCGGCCGAACTCGTAATTGCGTCGGAGCACCTTTGATGCGTTGAGCTCCCTCGAGGTGAAGATTTTCTTCGTTAATTCTCCCCTTTGTTTATCTTGCTTAATATGGCTATTACAATTCCACTGACGGGAGACTCTTTTATAGGTATCGAGCAGAGTTGAACGGCTAATGTAACTGTAATAAATTTATTTTGTATTTTAGTAGTGCATTATGATAATTATAATGACAATGGCTTGTTATTGACATGAAAAGTTATTTCAATCAGCTTACTTTGTTACAATGAAATTAAATTGTATACTTCGATAGCCCTTAAAAAAATATTTTAGACAAAATATGTTGTATACAATTTGTATAATTTATTTGCTCCTAAAATATTTCGTAGTTAAGTATACATTTTATAAATGCTTCCAGGTCTGGTCTGATCTGGAAAACCAAAATTTTCATTTACTAGCGAAATTGTATCAGACTGATGCGTGCCGTACCTGGTTGGGATATTCGCAAAAAGGAAACTTATGACATGAAAATTGTAATTAAATCGTTTATTCAAAAACTGATAAATCTCACTTCACCAACACAAAGTACATGGCTCATTATTTTCAGACGTCTACCAACTCAGGCAACTTCTATTAATAGAAAATAAAAGTCCAGAATGTTATTTAATTTCATCAATTCATCAAATAGCCATTGATTTTGAACTTGTGACCCAGTTATGTAATTGGTGTTTAATTACTTATCGAGCATAGCTTACCTTGATCACTAACTATGTACGTAAACAAAAAACATTACTGTAGTCATAAGTTATATTTAATAATTCTATCACTTCTTTGACAGTAAACTTTGACGACTTCAGATATTAATTAATTATTATTGTATATGATACGTTGAACTCTCAAATGTTTAATAAAATTTCTACTAAAATAACTAAATCAACTTCTCTTTTCTCAGCCCAGTTTTAAATATTTCTTATTTAAATCAGAAAAACCGGTACGGCTAATTTCATTAACTAAGTAGACTCTAAAAGTATTCGGCCGGTCATCATACTGGTCTAAACGCTGAATAAGTAAATGTAATAAAATAAATCCACTAAGCCTTTGTAACGCCCCGGATTTAACGTGGCTTACTGACGCTTATAAAAGCTGCAAAATGCCTCCCATACGCCTTCCTTCACGGTTTCCATTTCCCTTACATTTAACCCCATTTCTGATATTAGCATGAAATGTATGAAGATATATTCATATCTGAGAAAACCAATTTAGGTACATTGTGTTACAGTCGTGCCGTACATTATTATTTTAGGACTTTCACGGTTGATATTAATGTTCATGTATAATTCTACTTAAGATCGCAGCAAAATAGTGGCATGACAAAAAATAATAATAAATGTACAATATTACAACAGATATGAATATTAATGAGTACTACAGAGCAAGAAGCTGTGTACATGCGCCGTAGGTTCTCCCGCTACCGACACGCGGCCTCGCGTTGATAGCTAATGAAGCGTGAACGATGCAGCTTCTAGAAATATGAGCATAGTTTGGCATAAAATTTCCTCCACAATACCGCATATACGGGCTAACACTGCAGTTATTCTCGTAAAATATAGCACTTTATATATACCGTCTGCAGTCAAAACGTCTTAATTTTTCACTGACTTTAACATCGGGACGAAAAGGGTCGTGCCATACAATTCAAACAATGTAAATTCTTGGGACAGCTTAATAAGGTTCACTAGATCGTTGACCAGAGGTGATCGATTAATACTTGAGAAGTTTAAGTGCGAGCAAAGTTGGTCCGAGTACTTGTGGAGCGTTAAGTAAAACTCGTAAGGAACTGAACGGCTCTTGAAAGAGTGGAGCCATCCATCAAATAGTTGGTATTTTCTAAAAAAATCGTATAGAATCAATTTATTGTGGGAGTTTTACGCTTGAGCGTACTGGTGTGTAGCTAGATTGCAGCCTCAAGACGTCGCCGTGCATACAACGTTGATAAGTATTTCTCTATATTTATGCACGGCGGAGATGATAAAATACAACGCCTTTTGTTTACGTTTGTACTGATAGCATTATTTCGTCAAACGTGTTTATGCTTGTGAACTCATTTTCATATTCATATAATATTATCGCATGCATTATAACTCATAACAACGTTTGTTCTACATAAATTTTGATATGAAGTTTTATTTACAAACAATAAATAATAGTCGTTATCTTAGTTAAATAATCGTTTATTTCGAAATGTCCTCCGCTAGAGCCGATAGGATGACCATCCTCATTGGGGAACTGGGGACAGTGACGTTTTGACTGGGCATCCATTGTGTATTCGTGGACGAGGGTCCATGATTTACGACGGGACATCGACAACAAACAAACGGGCGCGGTTTGTTTCGTACATCCCGCCTCTTGCAAAAATGTTCTATAGTGGCTTAAATTATTCAAAGATTTGTTACTTTAATATTTAGTTATATTAACAAAAAAAGCCTCCATACATGAGATAGATTATCTTCAATAGTTTTTCGTAAGTTGTATCCCAGCACTGATTAATAGTTTGTTTAAAATATTCTTTGTCATACATTGAACTTTAGATAAAAACAAACACAATTTGGGAACAATGTATACTGTAATCGATACTATCTAGTAGGTACGTAAAGCAAATATCTGTAATTTATATAATGTAAGACATAAATCAAATACTCAGCAAAATAAACCACAACATCAAAGACGTTGTAATTATCAGAATAAAATATCACTGTATAAACAAAGAATAGAACAACTCTTCGAAATTTCTTTAAATAATATCTACTATAGTTTATTTAAAGAAGTTATTTATTGGCATACTTAAGTAGCTTATATCCATACATTCACGGTAACTGTAGAGAACATTTATTATAATTTACGAATTACAATTTACGACATAAAAGTAAATAAAAGAATGTATAACCGAGATTCTGATTACGCACCTTAGTTAAAAGAGAGCAATCGTATTACGGATGACTGAGTTTTTCGCTTTACGCTTTCTTGAATCAGACATCTCTTTCATTTTTGGATACAATTAAGGTGTAATATTATATTTCTAAATGATATATCAAAACGTATCAACCGCTAACAATGAGAAATGTGATATCATTAAAATCGACCACCCACGGCCGTACAGCATTGACATAGTCAAAAATAAAATCTGACAAGACTTGGAACAATTTACCTGACGATGAAGACACTCTAGTCGAGATTTATACGCGTTTTAAAAAAATGTACTTTAAATATATATAATAGCTTAGGAATTAAGTCAAGAGGTTTGAGCTGAATTTTTGAATTACAATGAGACTACACTTAGACATAATTTAAAATTCTTCATATTATGATACAACTTTTTAATGATTTGGGACAGACATATTTATTCGGTCTAAACGAAAAATGTTTTTGTACATATGACTGTATTCGTTTAACACATCAGGCGGGCTTGATGCTGAATAGCATTGTGTTACAGCCGACTTTGGGTAATGTGGTGATAACTTATGTACGTATTTAGATAATTGTATTCATAGTTCCATCTCAAATTTTGTTTTTTTTTTCTTTTTTTTACTTTTGCAAACTCTTTTATCATTTCTGGTGAGACGAAGAAGTTTACGCTGCTTACCAAAAACGTAATTTACGCGAAAACATTTTAGAGTGTCGATTTTTAACGGTTTTAAAATTTCTCATCCTCCGCGAGAGCCGAGTACCTACTCGCTCTATAATACATTTGGTATTGAAGCAGCACATTTAAGTACTGTGAGGCGTTAATATATTTATTTCTTTATCAGAGGTCTCTTTGTAATGAGTCTCTTAAACTGTAAAATGTGGCGGTTGTAAGAAATTCCTCTTTTAGAAAACCATGACGTAACTATGACAAAATTCGAAAATGACTTAGAACTGGCTTTGTCACTGGCGGCTACCCCACGAACTCAAAGCAAACCAGAAGCAGTCATATCTTGATTGGTATAAAAAAATGTTTCTGAAATTTTCCAACGGCTTTCCAAATACTGTTTACAACATTTTATTGGGACACGGAAACAGCAGCCCCACAAGGGTGTGACAGCCACAGAATGAATATAAAGCAGTGAATTCTGAATGTCACAGCATGTCTATCCGCTCACGGTATAAAATATTAAATATTTTATCATCTGAATCACTTACGTACTACGAAAAATAGGTTATACTTTAGCTAACGGCTAGCAGGACACGACACTAGGGTCCTTCACCAACAGCCAGTCATTGTGCAACTAGCATGTAGTTTCACTTCGTTAATTAATTGGATTACACAGCCTCTCCCATTATACGAGATGGAGGCTATTTAGCGAATGGATTTTGTCCGCGTGACAGCGTAAAATCGGTTTGTATTCGGATATTAAGTATAATTAAACCGGAATGGGAAATATCTATCCACATTAAACCGTAACCGTCAGGCAAAACGGTTACGATTGAAATATCTCAAATGAGTAGAGAAACCACTATCAGTACGAACTGATAGTGGTTTCTCTACTCATTTGAGATATTTTTAGTTTAATTCAATGTCAAAGATGACGTTGAATTAAACTAAAAATGACTTTAAAAGATTTTCGCGAAACTTGTGTGTAAAACTTAATTTGTTCTCTCAATTATGTTTGCCTAGAATCATAAATATTTATACGACAACCGCTTACTTATCTTACAAAGGGAAATAATTATTTCTTCAATCATATCTGCCCTGCAGCCTAAGCCGCCATTAAACTTGCTATTTGTTACATGTGATAATGTGACGGAAATTTCATACGAGTATAAGTAATAGAGTATTCCGTACTTCAACATTGTCATAATATCCACCAAAAATATTCCGTAGACGACGCGTAGACCTTTGAAATGAGTCCATTATTTCATTCAGTGAAATGGAGTGGCAGTGAAATAGGGCAAAGGGCGAATAAACGGACTACTGGAAATGAAGACGTCGTTTGTTCATAACTAGCTCGTTAATTCCATTATTACAAGTCAAAGGAGCGAAGAAAACCGGCAACAGATGTGCCACCTCACTCGTGAATACCGCCTTAAAAAACTTCACGAATTTTAGCATCTTCCCAAATTATTATGGGCAAATTAAAATTAAACACCACCCCATCTTAGAAAGAAAAAAAGGGTGTGACAAAAACTTATCGTTATCTTACTCGTTTCTCCTCTTACGCCATTACAATTCATTTTGTAAATGAAAGCTGTCGTAGGTATTGAAAACTGTTACATATAAAGTACGTGCTATTCTTCTTACGAGCAGCAACACTTATGACATGCGATTAAACCGTTAAACAAAAAACGATTGTTACAAACATCAATAAACAAAAGAGACTTAAAATAAACAGTAACAGATATAAGTGTATTTCAAACAGATTTTGACCAATAGTTATACAAAAGCTGTGCAAATCTCTACTTGAATACATTGTTTTTATATCATAGAATTATACATACGCACGAGAGATGCAAAAACCTTTACTAAGTTTAGTCACACGTAGAATGTTCCTGTACACACGCAAACATGTACCACGCATGCAACCTTAAAGGCAAAGGAGCTTATGCAAATTCCGTAAAGGCGTAAACAAGTGAAATCTAAGAACAGCCTTAAATTACCATGAAAAGATCGGATAAGCACTATATACAACGTCTTTACATACGTCATATCAACGTTAACAGGTTTTAAGAATATTATGAGTATATGGATTGCAGTGGATGTTGGGCATACAACTTAATGACAGTATAGGTAAACAGGGAGAAATCGGCGACATTCGTGCTACTCGCTCGACTAAAATCGACCCATTTCACTTCCAAATGTGCTCAGACTAACACAATAATACTGTCGGGCCGTAAACATGCAATATTTCAGTTTATATATGCAATTGTTTTGAAATCCTATTTCTGTTAGTACTCTGATTGTATTTATATTCTGCATAAATAGCATTTTATAAGAGCCTAATAATAGGTACAAGTAAGACTAAATATTTGAGTAGAAAATCTTGTATTTTATCCATATTGTTTTCTATAGTTGTAACTGTAACTGAGACTACATATTTGTGATATTTAATTATCGTTACTTACTTACTAATAGAAACCTTCATGAAAGTTATACCAAATAACGTTATTATTTGAAGTTATTAACAAATGAAACATTTGAATTACGTTTAAAGTTCAAGCCATAAAGATGAAAATTTTGAAAGGCAAGACTGCATTTAAATTTTAAATATAATTTTCCATTGAGGTTTTAAGAGAAACGTCAGTTTTTAAATTTGGGTCCTTTGATCACGTTTTCCGTGTTTAATAAAAGGAATATTATGCATAAAAAAGCAGTAACGGCCCAGTGGTTTGAAATCCAGCCTCTCACTCGGAAGATCTGGATTCAAATCCTGGTATGCACCCCTGACTTTTTGATTGAATAGTGTTTTCATTTCGATATAGCTAGCTCGACATAGTGTTTTTAATTTACAAGTTGTAATATTTTTATTCGGCGAAATAATAAATTTTTCTCCTGATTTCTGAAATATTGGTTCATTAAACTGTATGTGGGTGGTCAACAAATTTTCAGTTAACAGATTTCTACGCGGTTCAATAAAACATAAATCCTTATAGATGAGGGTTCTTGGCTACAACAATATCTGAATGAGCCAATTAATTTCGATCTGGGGGTCTACCCTTAATCTGATGGTCACTCACGCCCAAAACTTGTAATTGAATTTTGGTTTAGGAATATTCAGCAACTTGCCCAACGCTAACATTACATTGTTAGAATACCGTAATTTGAGCATTCCGAATATTGTACACAAAAGGCGTAGCCTAAACTTACTATCCATCAATCTATGGATCTATGAAGAAATTGGCTTACAAATTATTCAAATCGTGTATCTTTTGTAAATAATAGATATTGTTATTCACAGCACTTTGTTTCAAAATTGTTAACACTTTTTGGTCTTAAGAAGTTTAATATATAAAGTATTATCAAAAGAAGAAGTTGTGAAATTTGTTTGTAATATATGTATTTAATTTATATATTAACAATTGGAGCCGTAGTGGGGAACCGTGCTTGCATCGTAGTAAGCAAAAAAGGAAGAGAGTGTTGCCAATTTTACATATTTAGACATACACAGCAGTTCTTTTTTGTGTAACTTAATTATTAATTAACTTAATTAACTTTATTTTAATGCACATATTATTTATAATTTTTTTAGTTTATACAAAATTTATATTAATGTTTAAGATGTCCTTAAAAAATGTAACAAATCGACTTTCTGTAGTAGTGACAACATGTATCGCAACGCAGGCACGCTTTAACCGAAGTCAGTTTCCTATGATATATCAATTCGATGCCTCTATCAAATTAGACTCGACGTACTCCTGCAACCGGCACGTCTATCGTTTATGCGAAATCGATCCCAACGTTTTATTCGACATTTCCAGAGAGTTTAATAGCGCAGATACGACTGGGTAAAGCAATAAACGCGATTAAGTATTCTCACACATTGGTTGATAAAACATTATTCCTTCACTATTTCTAGATGACTCATGACATTTCTAAACCCAATTCTTATTTTGTACATTCATTTTGATAGTATAATATGTGTTTACCCTGAAGAAACGTACAGACATGTTAAATTTAATAGTACGTACCGAAACAAATCAAAAGTTTCATCAGTATAGTTGACATCAAAATTATTTCGAATCTTTCACTGGGGTTCTTAAAACATATGACATTATTGAACAACAAGAGAAATGTTTCAGATGTTTCTATGTTACCTAAGGAAACGTCCATCATGAAAACAAACAGAATCAAATTTCATTTGAATAAAACCTGCAAGTGTGCATGCATAATAGCTGACATGGATCAAAGAATGAGTAACATACACTTCACAAGATCACAAAACTATACGTTCAAAGTTTCATGAGCTGGTCGTACTCTGGATGAATTTCAGACATTCAAAAGCATATTATTATTTGTATACAAGGCTCGGTTAGTAAAATGTCAAAAATGCCACAAAATATCCCACTACAAAATTGAGTGCTTTATCCTTTGCCGAGTGAGTGGCCTCGTGGCAAAGGTTGCGGTTTAGAAAGGGGTAACGTTTGTAGGCACGTAGAGGACGTTATAAGACGGTCCGTGCGACTTTATAGTGCTACAGGGCCAAATCAAAATGTTACGGAGATGACAGCTCCAATTTCGTGTTTATCGTAGATACTAAAAAAATACGCTTTAGTTCCATTATTTTTTAATCGACGTCTCCCATGCCTATAATGGGATTGTTTTTGAAATAAAGGCGTACGTCTGTGATATTTCAATCCAAGAACGTGGATTGTCCGATAAATAATTCAATAAGTTGTAACGTGTAAGTGGCACTCGCTCGTAACGGTCGCCCCGAGGGTTAAAGGAATCTGCCCGCGCCAATCTGGAAGGGGAATCAGAGAGAAATTTTGTTCGTCACACCATTAATTTTTAATTCCCTAATTATTTGCCAACGTACTTGCACACGAATCGTCTATTCGATAGAAATCGTGTTATTTAATGTTTAATTTGGCCTACTACATACCAAACTTAAATATATTAATTTGTTATTAAATAAACAAATGTATATATAAAAGTGCCGTATTTCTATAATATTTTACATACTATTTAGTATAACAGAATGGCGAAGAAATCCTAGTAATGCTTGTCTGTACACTTCTTAATTAGTTCTGATGATATGAATGATAAAGAATGCCACCAGGCATTAAATCCACCCATTTTACATCGTAGCTTGGTGCTACAATGAAGTGTAAATAAATAAATAACTTAACATAAAGCTCTGGTAGGCACTGCTACCAATACTAGGCATAAAAATAATTAAAAAAAAAATGTAATCATAGTGTGTAGTTATAGTATGACATTGTTTTATTTAAAAATTGCTCAGTACCTTATTGGTAAAGCGAAATTGTTTGGAAAAATAACGTGTGTCAAAATAGGACCAATTAACAGGTCACATTTTTTGCAAAAAAATGTAAAACTATGGAATAACGGTTTTATAGCTATATGGATTAGTAAATCAAAATAATAAATAGTGTTACATCTATTTCTCACTCCCTCCGTATAGACAATTTCTCTTAAATAAATTATAAATGAAGGCGCTGGGCAAGTGCCTGGGTAACTATTATATTGCTTCAACGGAACAGCGCTCGATGGACCAAGAATACGTTTCATCATTATTTATTCATTGTTATCCACATTCTGTCAATAGCGAATATTCTGTATAGGATCCTATTAATCGCCAATATCTCTAGAAAATTTATCAATAGCAGGAAAATAAACATTTTTTTTATTATTCATACAAATAATAAAAAACCACAAGGTATCACAAATAATACAAAAACTGTATGAAGGTATGGTTTTTAAATCTTATATTAATATAAGTTTTTATTCTTTATCTTATTTTTAAAT
>DWUN01000326.1:0-24747 GCA_018249975.1 Passova gellias
ATTTCATTGCGGACGGATATAAATTGAAAATTATTCCTTGCTTTATTAGGCTCAGTGGAACATTAAATGCCCGCAGAAACACCCTAGAACAGCAAACTTACGACATACATATTGTGAATGTAAAACCTACCGGTCCAACGCCGTTTGTTTATTTTCAAACATTTACACAAAATATTATTTTAGGATTTACATAACTCGTGCTGGCTATTAAGATGTTGGCTCATGATGCATAAATAACTAAGGGTTTATAATTTAGTATGCGGGCTGTGATCTTAAGACCGTCCGTGTTCTTGTTACCCCTCTGATTGAATTGCGTAAAGACATACTTAGTTTCATTCCTTACTTCGTCCTTATTTACATAAGTGCGGAGTTTACTTGCTGTATTTTTTCTGTTATGAGTATTTTATACAGAACTTCAAATTCCAATTGATTTATGAGTGTTGTGAAAAACTTTCACGTGTAAAAAAAAGAATATTTAGGAATAGCGTCGTTTATAATAGTAGTATATCGTAGAGAATTGTGTGGATACGAGGATTATTTTGAAGACAATTTTTTGTACACTAATAAACTGGCGATATATTCTTTCTGTCCTGGACAACACAGTAAAAAGGCATTAAAACTTTCATAAAGTAAGCAAATGCAATTTTCATCTTGCTTTACGTAAAATGGTTAAATAAGTCAAACAGTAAGACGTAAACTATGATACCATCCATAATATCGTACTTCTAACATAAAACGCTTAAAGTCTGAGCGAAATGAAGGTGCGCGCAGCAAAATTGCATTTAATAACTAAATTACTTTTATATTAGCGCGCAAAAAGAAACGTGTACAGTTTTGAGAGATAGCATAATCAGCTCAGTTGCTGACTACCCGGCTTTGTGGATTCCGGCAAGTATGAGGTATCACTGGAGGGGCCGACCGCATTTAATGTAAATTAGCTTCAGACGCGCCGGCTTGCCATAGCTACGTTTTTATATTCAAGTAGATACTTGGGGCTTTATTCGACCCCATTACAGCTTCTGTATTTCGGCTGTTGAATAGTGCAACGTTACTACTACTATCGATATAAATATGTATGCGTGTATAAACGTTTGCCCGTGAAGTTAAAGTTTTTTTGTTTATATATTCGGTATACCATTACAAAATACAAATGTCTGTTACAAGTAATGATAACCACTGGTAGTCCGGAAACCAATCGCCTTGTTGGTACATAGCTTTTTATTTTAAATAAACTGATTTTAATTCGTTTTAATACATCGAAGTTGCAATGAAATATCAACCTATCGAGCTAAAATAATGATAAACAGTTAGGTAGCTATTGTCTAGACGACAATCCCAAAAAAGTGGTGGTTATAAGCAAAAAAATAAAATTTTAAATGCTATAATTAGTTATAAGTGAACATTTAAATGTTCACTTAAAGTGTTAAAGTTAACTGACCTTTTAAGCGGTAAATAAATTGTGTAGCAATAAGCATCGGTTAATATTAATATATTGAATATTTCCCTAAAAGCTATAAATAAAGTAACGCAAGTAACAAATTCGACTCGCGAGAATTCCTCTCGTTTTTATTTAAATAAATTGCAAAGTATTGACAAATCGCCTGTAGGACTGCGGAGTTAAACTTTGTAAAGGTTTTAATTATCGTGTCTAAACTTCGAGCAGATTTATGTTTTTCGCTTCGGTTCGAAATTGGTAATGTTAATAAAATTCTTATCGAATTATAATGTTATCAGAAAAATCCGCGGAAAGAGTCGGCACGCTAACTCCTTCTTTTATATGGACATTAAATGTGATGGATGGTTTTAAAACATCACGTTATATTACTCCATCCGGGCTGCCAGTGCGATGTTGCGTGGCCGGTCAAAGGGGATACCGGCTATGCGAATTACATGAATACATTAAGGGAACACTGCCTCATACATGTTACACTATAATGCCTACGAATAAATTTAGAGTATGTTCCTTCATCACAGTAGCACCAAACGGCATCTATGTATGTAAATTTGGCCGGTCTATAGATCCTCCGATAATAACGACGGGCTCTTGATTCTTAATGCGATATCATCCGGCGTCTAAATGTTCTCGAGCGACGGCGTCTCTGATGGTAAATAAACGTGAAATTGTTATAAAAGACAAAGAAACTTTTCAATTGCACGACCTGTTGACTAACAATTTGGAGAGTGACGATGGTAACTTTTTCGTCCACCTAATTAATTGTGATGACAAACGACGCGTGAAATAGGAAGATTGTATAAGAACTAGCCGCACCCAAAATTCAAATTTCTGATTATCGCCGTTCACCGCTTGCGCTTCCCTTCTTACACAAACAATGGAAAAAGGGGACACTCTCCAGGCGCGAGCTAAGAACAAAACAAACGAATTTTTAATATCGTCTTTATCGATAATTGAGACTCTCGCGAAAACCTCTTATTTTCAAAACTTTTAGAGACTGTGAAAGAGGAATCGTGAAAGAAAATGGAATTGGAAGAAAAAACTTTTTTCATCTTCTTTGTTTGACATTGACAGTCACTAAACTTTGTATTTTCACAGTGGATCTATTTAATTTAGAATTGATTCGGGGGAATTTAATTGTCCAGCATCTGGCAGATGACTTCACCAGATATTGAATTCTTATATTAAATTTTCTCCTCGTTTTCGCCGGTCGAATTTTAAGAAAATATTTTTAGTACGATTACCGGTTAAGGAACCACGCCTCGATAGTTATCGTCGCTGCGAAGTATATTTGCTCGCGGATTGAAAATACTGGAGACAAATAAATTTACGTGTGGTGAATTTCTTGCAAGTAAACACGCGGGGTTGTAGAGGGAGCGTGCTGGGAACAAAGGCTAATATGTCATCGGCCAAGTTAATTGACGCGGTTTCCGCACCGACGCGGCGGTACGCAGACGTCAGCGTTTCCTCCGTTTACATATTTATACGGAGCGACTGCGCTCAATCGTTCCTTATAAAACAATACACGTACATATTAAGCTTTTGACTTTTCCCTAATATTTTTCTGTTAGGTATGTTTTAGATTCTCAAATATATATTATGTTATGAAATGGTTGCATTAACTTATTTAGTACTGGCTAAGACGGCAATATAACGGATGTTGTTCATTAAGAAAAACATAAATAGGAATTACACTTTTTTACATCTTAGTAATATACTAGAAAATATATAATATATTTTTAATGTAGACAGTTCTTGTCGGTGTGATATGCAGATATCATTAATTGTCAAAATCAATAATACATATTCCATAAACTGCCTTAATCATAAATGGTTACTAAAACTTATCACTTACCCATATCTAAGGTCTACTACCTACAGTTTATGCTTTTAATCTAAAGACGTGACATAATGGTCTGACGCTGCTACAGTAGTTTTTCACGCGTGCATTCTTTGTAAACAATAACAAAAATGTCAAAATAGACCTTACAGTCCATAGTACGATTGTTGTCACATAAAGTTCTCTATAGGGTGAAATAATAATTGTGTTCGAAGAAAAGCTATAACGTCATAGTCCATAATAAAGGTGTGTTGCACTGGCTGAACAGATGTAGGGGTTGAGTTATGGCTGGACCGGGGCTCATAACTACCGGCCAGCGGCGCATAAGTCCCGCGGCCGCAGAGTGAAGCTGTAGCCACAGCCTCCGGCATTACTCACGCCTGCTGTATTGTGCTTTACCTTTAATTAACGACGCACAGGCGGCTGCAACAAGGTATTTTATGCGCTTTAGGTATTTGTCTAGCTCGAATTCGTAGATTAAAAATAGTATAAAATATGAATTTGAAATTAAATTCTTTATACAATAAGGTTTGTATTACTGTAAGTTTTGAATGAAAGAAAAAAAAAGTAGCATAACATATACAACGCAAAAATAGATCCATTATAACTACACGCACTGTTCATTTCACTTTAAGTGATAGTCATGAATGTATTGTTAACAAAACTCTATGTTATTGGAATATACAAAAAAGTGTATTCATATATCAAAAACAAATATTTTGTCATTCGACTGATCTCCTTGAAACAAGCCTTAACCCTTCAGCAACATTGGTCAAGTCTCAACATGTAAAAGTCAAGTAGTTACATTTATTTTAATTGCATATGCGATACTGTATTAAAGGTATAAACTACTTTGTGCGCCAATTGAAGTATTATATAACGATAAAATAATGATTTCTTTCTTGGAGCAGTAAAATGTGTAGTTGTATTTACGACACCGTTAGAACCTATTTTAATAATATAAGGCTATGGGGGTAATATAAAAAAATTGTAATTCGTTGCTGACCGTACTAGGCATGAGTATGGCACCGTCAGACGTGTTAAGAGTTATAAAAACTACAATAAAAACAGTTAGAGTGCGATTCCGTGTAACCAGACAGCCGAATCGTCTATTTCATAAGCCGCTTTCGTATAAAAAGCCTACAATTTCATTAAACCCACCCTAAATAGTTACAAGGAACTTTGTTATTTGGCTGTCAGTCAGCTTTTAAAACCCCCGACAACAAAGTTAAAACGAAGTAATTAAAAAAGAAAACACAAAATACTTACCGAGTCGGAAGCTCGGCTCTCTTCACTTAAATTACTTGCGATTACACCGACAAAACGTTTAATGAAACACGTTAAATCGCGCCAACTGGGCCCGCCGCCGCGCTCGCCACGCCACGCTCTTTACGTCTGCCATAGTTCCCGAAGTTCACCACTCGAAGGCGCTAGTTTTTCCTCAAATATCTTACCAGTAAGTAGAGTTGGAACTACTTCAGCGAAGTCCATTAAAGAGTATAAACTCGCGCCGAGGTGATTACAAATGCTACCGATTTCGGCGACCGTTACGAAGTCGATTAGGGCCTTTTAATTGAAAACGTCGGCGATAAACTTTTGACTCAATATCATTCTCGAATGAAACCTCTCTGTGTAAAACGCAATATAAACGCAGACTTCAGTATCGGAGACGATTTATCGTATTCGGTCCACAAATCCAACTTTGAATAAAATAATGCAATCGAATAAACTTCTACTTTGTTCGCATTCGATGAAGAATATCGTTATCAAAAGAACTCACTTCGATTGTATTGTTTAGCAGTAAAATTTAAGTTTATATTAAATCTCTTTCTTAAGACGCTTAACATTTTTCTTCATATTGATTACGAAATTTATGGCATATAAAATGTATAATGGAAATTATAATGATACATAGCTGCTACTGTTCGTAGACTGATCCAGTATTCGATAGATTTTGATAGCTTTTTTGAACTCAGTTGTAGACATTCATTCCGTTGTTTACTATAATAAAGTAAACAAGGGGGGATTGGCCAGTCGTTATGATGAAAATGTTTTAGTTAAAGCTTAAACTCATCGTGTTTTACACACTTTAAATGATCGTAGAAACTTCAGTCAAGAATAGACTTGCTGTTGCATCCGTTTCGAAAGCTTGAGCAATGCTTGTTTTGTCAAGTTTCAATGTATGAGTTATGGTGAGTATAAATTACATAGGACATGAGATGTTCTTAATTACGAGGGAATCTTGGCCGGAGCAATGCAACTGTGATATAATAAAAATTATATTTATATCAACAATATGTATGTCAACAGGTTTCATAAGTATTTAAAGTTTGATGACTGAAGACGGGCATTTTCCACCTTTATTTTAAGTTAGCTGAAGGCTATTAAAATAAATGTCGTAATTTCATTTCTATAAATGCTTTTACGACAACTCGAACATCAGCAGACTTTAGGATAAGGTTGTGAAAGAGAAAGTTTAACACAGAACAGCGGAGCATTCTTCGTAAACAAATTGCATTTAATCATGTTGGGACCTCCATAACTTAGCTTACTCTCGTATATTTTATGAATTTCCAACATACTTTTGTCAACGATTACTTTCCTACATCGTAATAGAATACTTTATATGCAAATATTGCAAATAAGATCCGCTACTTATATGATATTAATATGGTATTTATCGAAAATGAGATGCGATTGAGTAAAAAGTTGTTGTCTAAAGTAAAATGAAATATTTCTATAAGTGAAATTTTTATACGTTATAAGTGCTTGTTTTGCTTATATTTGCTTCAAAATTTTATAAAATACATTGAAAGTTGTTAATCTTGTTAGTTTACTATGGACTGTAATATACAAAACTATTTAGATCCTCGTCACATAATTTCATATTGTCATTTCCTATCCAAAATATTTCAGATAAAGGTGGGAGACAGTCTCGGAATAGAATTCGACGCAATTAGCTTGTAACGTTTTAATTACTTACATCTGTATAAAATAATGAATTTTAGATTTTTCTTAGAATATATTTTACATATTTAGTGTTTATTAAAATTTGCCGTGATTTAAATAACATTTGTGTATACATTTACATTCAGGATATTAGTAATTGTATATGTGTTTTTGCCTCTAATAACTGCTTATAACTACGTCATTATGTTATAAAGGCTGTTAGCTGTGGCTTAAAAGATACAACAAGAGTTCATATACTACGAGTACGTGTGTAACATAGGCAAAAAGTACGTATACTGACAATATCTAATAGTTCTTCAAAGAAATTATAACTGTGAAACGGATCGAAGTACAGAAATGCTCCTTCGCGTGCGGTTGCGAAATATTGACAGTCAGGCGATCGTAACCCGCCGTAACGCTGATTCACCTTGTATCCTTAGCTCTCAACCGCTTGAAAGACGAATTCATAACAATGAGTGACGAATAAACTCATTTTGTAATAAATTTAAAACTGTTTCCGACTCCTGACGCCCAATTAACATGGTTATAAATTTGATGTACACGTGATAATATTTTAGAAGTATTAAATTGTTATGCATACAATCTACAGGGTGGTATCTGCCACCTTATGAATATTCAGTATTAAATATATTTGAAACCTTTGAAGTATTTTATGGCTTATGAATTCTGTCAACCCGCAGCAGAACAGGTTCTTATAATAAATATGGTTTTAATGCTTCCCGGTCAAAAAGGAGAAGTGAAACTGTGAAACCACAGAAGGGTTGATGAGAAATTTCGTCACCTATAAATGTCTATGCTAAATAGCGCTGTATGTGAAAGACACCTATAGATTTTGAATAGGGTGTTACTTGTCTGACGCTGTGGCGGTTAAAGTAGTGTATATATTATTAATTTTGTTTCTATTTTGTACTTGTTTATGAAACATACATACAACATATATCGCTACCTTTAATAATAAAATATCGAAATTATTCTTTATCTTCAAACACATGAAATGTTCAGAACATTACTGCGGCTATGGCGCTAGGTTCGCTGTCTTGTAAAACAGTGCCCATAGCGTGAAATACAATTTTTTTATCTAAATTCGTTTTAGTTGAATTACAATAGTTAATTATAAACAATACAGCATTAGAAGGAAGCGAAGCAACAAAAAACATATATAAGGACCAAGCTTATAAGCATAGATCACAGCGTGTATCTGTCACAATAAAATGCAAATATTCTGCGTAAATAGATGTAGTTGCTAAAATATTAGACAAAATTTTATCTTAACGTTCACTACGAATGCCATATTATCACGTCCCCAGTTTTACGCCACTGTCACGAAGTGTGTAATCATGCTGCCGAAATAATAGCAGTATTAATTAATAACTTGAAAGTCAACACTCTCACCCTGTCATTAGTTTGAACAGAGACGCGAGTATATCAATCATTACTTGCGTTATCGCGCACGCACACGACACGTTACAAGTAACTTCATCTTCTGTTTGTGTATGAACTAGACCTGCCAACCCTACCGAATACTTTTGAATTAATTCGTAGTTCCCCCGCCAAAACTGTGCGCTAACAGATGTTGAAAAGTAAAAAGTTGTAGGGGAATTTTATTAAAGGGCTATCAACATTTTTAAGGCTTTTTGTATCGTAAATATTTTGTCTTGTACTATAAAAATGGAATGCCTCGCATGAATTATTATGTATTTGTTACGTAAGTCAGTTCATACTTCGAAATCACTTCGGCGGCTGGACGCTTATAGTCGAGTTGTAAGTTCAAGTCTTCATAAGTAACCCACAATAAATTGGTTTACAAACGTGGTCCATCGCATTTCGCCCGCGTCACTGGCAGCCAATTTAAGTATTAATAAAATGACAAAACGTGACCCGGACGAGGCCGTCATCCATCACGGGCACACGTCAAGTGGTGTCCGGGCGATTAAAAAAACCTAACCAAAGCCTTTACAGATAGCGAAAGTATTTTGGGATACAACGGCCGGTAAATGCTCTAGACAAGGGTGAGGTTAAATATTAAATTCGCGGTTTGGAATTTGGGTTGAAAAGTAACGGTGAATATATACGCTAACTCGGCCTTATGGGTGATACCAGGTACAGTCCAGATACCGCTACTATGTCGCGTATTCCTTTTACGACTAATAGAGTTAAAATTGACAACTAAGAAAGCATTAAACAAATGAGTCTTGAAGAACATTTTATTTATTGGCGCTCGTAACGTCCAAATAACGTCAGAAGAACCGATAACGAAAAGTAACCAAGAATATTATTACGTTTTGAAGAAAAAGTTAAGTAATCGATATAGACTGAAACCATGTAGAAAATATGTAGGTATATTTTTTCACACAAAAACTCGTACAATAGGAGTTATTACATGGTATAAAACCTTTAACATGCACGCACCCGATGGCGGCTTTAGAGCCCAGTTTAGAGGGCCACATCCGGACTTCACAAAAGTGTGTAATATTTATTACAGCTACGATCGCCCTTCTCAGATTGCCAACAGCCCAACCGAAAATAATCTCTATGTGCATGGTGAATGTAACATGAGCATACATTTTAAATATTAAACGTCTAACTATAAAATTTTACCGCAAGCTAATTATTAGGCAACTTTATTCGTTCTTCCAGAAAGTTCCGAGAGACATTAAGTGTTCGTATATACGAGTAAACACAATGTCAATCTCTCAATCTCTAAATCTAGCGGTAACTTGGTTATGATACAGTGCGATGTCAAATCGCGAACATAAAAATAGCATGTAAAACTCACGTAATATGGAATGCTTTTTGGGAAGAGAAAACATGAATGAAATACCGCCCCGAGGTCTATAACGTTACTCATGTTTAAGCAGAAAAGGAGCGCGTACTGAACTGAATAAATAACTGTATAAGGCTCATTCAAATCCCGAGATATAATGCCTGTGGTCTATGCTGCAGATTATTATAAAACTATTGCACTGTGGTTACCTTTGTTGCCGAAAATTGAAGACAAACTTGTTAGGTACGGTTACGAGAAAAATGATATTTATATTATTATTATTAGCAATGAAGGCAGAAAGTAACGAGTGCCAGATATCTCTGTTCTTACAAATCTGACATGTTTCTTCTATATTCCACACACATCATCACTCACCGTGCATACCAGCCGGTTTCGAAGACTGTTGACTCATTTCAGAACGAAGTACGAGTAGGTACATAATCTCCTATTCCACACATTTTTACCACTATTATGCTACCAATTAGCTGCAACCTTTTTTACGTTCCACTACTGCGTCCCCCACCCGGTAGATCACACTAATCTAGGGTGGACTGGCGGTAACATGGCTTAGTGGCCAGTCCGTCTGCCGGATTTTTTTAAATCGCCTCTAAGGAGTCCGTTAGAGTTTAAAGATTGTTACCTAACGTTCAAAATTAGGACTGGCTGCTTAACTTGGTCTCTAAACTTCGGAAAACCGGTGAAATGTGCGACAAGCGATCATCCATTCCATTGTTGCTCAAACTTTACAGACCGCCTGCAATCTGCAATCGCGTCAGGGCTACTAGCGCTTCAATTAGTGCTAATTGTCATATCAACAATCAATATTAACTGGCCTGACTGACAATAATAGTAGCATTCAGCCAGATCTATTCAAAATATCTATTCCGTGGGTGGAATAGTCCCAGTTAATATTGTTATTATTAAAATGGTTGCAGACGTCCGCGGGCAGCAGTGACTTTAATTTAAAAGATGTTTCTGAACGACTGGTAGTTTTCGTGTTTGTTACCAAAGTCAAAGCATCTGGAACATTTAGCCGACGAGTATGAGTATTTGTTTCGCGTCTGAACATTAAATTATCTAACTATAAATATGAAGTTTATCAACTGGGTTTTTCTATAGCTGGAGCTCTGACTACTTTGGTATTAATCCCATGATTAATATTTTGTATTATTATTGTCTGATTTTTCGATGTGTTACTTTATTTTAACGAACACAATATTCGATTAAAAGCTGTCTATTTCTTAGTTAAAGCACGTCAAGTATTAATACTTGTCATACTATATAGTTAGTTATGTTTGAGAACATATTAGCGGAGTAAGTCCGCTGGGTAATGGGGTGTCATCGCACATGATGGGTCGTCGAGTAAGTTACCGTCTCATCAGCACTGCGGGCACGCCGCGGACGACATCCCTATTGACACCCGCTATATGAAATATGTTTCAGTCGTAACCTAAGTTAATAAATGAGGAGTTAAATGATGAATAACTCCTTGCTTCACAAATCATATATTACACATAATCAGAAGGTATATTCTATAACATATAAACAGTGAAATATGCTTTATTAATATTGTGCTAAAAGATCAAGAGCTTTTAATATTTCTACGATCAATCAAATTGTTATCACAAGTTCAACAAGAATACTTAAAGAAATCGTAAAATATGTGTACATACATATCTTACAGAATCTTCACGGTCCACTTTTAGATTATGGAAGACCTATACTGATATACGTATCTACAGCGATTCTTGGTGTACGAGCGCACGCACTATTCTCTTTTGTAACACGAGAAGCTACGAGACCATTCTACATCAGCGACACTTCCCCATGGAGCTTAATGTCGCACCTATACAAGCTAAAATTGGACGACACAAAATAACACAGCGTACTACGCCACAAAAACTAACCGGTTCGCTTCTACGTATGAAATGTTAACACACTCAGCCGACTATTTTACGGAATATCCTGCGTATAATGGTGTTAGCTGTCATTTTTTGTTTTTACATACATTAATGATGTATCACTGAACGACAAATGTGGAAGGCAGAACAAATTGTGTGTATAATGTTTATCCTGATATCCAAGCAATTGTTTTATCATACTTGTATAAATTGTGCTTTATCTTAGTCATCGTAATTGCTCATGGGATATTATTTATTTTCTTTTTTGACCAAGTTACATATAGTGTTGGCTGCTAGTTTATCATAAATCGTATCCGGTGTGTGTATTATAGGCTACCTAAATATATATCTGCTGGGAAACTTAATATCTAAGAACAAACATGGCAAACAAAACCGACGCTTTGTTTCAAAACATACAACTTTGACATCTGCCAAACCAGGACAAACACAATCCAGCGGAAGGCGGGGGTACACAGCCGCCTTAAATCAAATAACTGTATTGCTTCTAGCCCGTTTTAGGTTCGATATGCACTATTAGGATTGACGCCGCCGCTACCAATTTTCACGATTTCAGTTGCCTACTTCAAAATTTAAGCTTACATATCTATCTTTAATATATCACAGCGTGTTCTGATTTAATCTACTTCAATATGTGTGCGATTCAGACACGTAACCTTTGTTTAAGCCGATTCCCCGTTTGGAGATTTCGATCGAATAGCAAAATTACTTTACGCACTTTTTGCTAGATGATTAACAGATTATGTTAAATACATGTGATCAGAACAGAATAATTTCGTGTTTATTTTGTTAAAATGTTATTGCAGACGTGAGTGTGTCACCTGCGTTTCTCCTGCCTCGTACGCGCGGAGCCTAAAGCGTCAAGTGCAATAGCGTCGCGGCGGATGTTCTGCTCCGTCTCCAGTCTGTAGTCTATGATATTGCTCCACGCCCTTTGCGTGTTGCGCGGAGCTTAAGCCACAATATATATATTAAATCAGTAGTTTAACTTAATACTCGCCCAATGTAACGCACAGTCAGATACGCGCGTACTGCGGATAGTTTTAATTGGTGATTTAATCAGGGTGGCCGGATTGCTGTAGTGTACGTATTATACACGGAGTATTTTGTCATACTGTTACTCGTAATCAGGCTATACTGAAATTACTTTCATATAAATGATTACCGAAATGTTTATCGACGTTTAATTTTATGATGTCGCGCGTTTTGTTATTCATTCTTTTATAGTGTTGCAAACATGGTTGATGATAATTGTATTTCATAAAATTTGTGTTGCATTTTATATCTTTACTTATGGGACGAGTAAACATGGAGCGCGTCGCGCCCGCGCTTCTTCGCCTCTCTCGAGATATCGCGAGCGTGACGCCCGACCTAACTGCTCCAGTTTATCCCTTTAATTGCCTTTTTTCTGGAGACTGGCTTTAAGCGCTCCCGCCATATCTCCTCACGTCGCAATTACGGAGACGTCTTATGATAAATCTGCCGTAATTTGCATGAGATAGCATACGCTCTCAACTTTCACGCGAAGCTTCCTACTCTTGTCGTTTATTAAGTTAGGAAACGTTTTCAAGAATGAGAATGAGCTATTTAACCACTACGTAGATACCGACTTGTTTTTGATTTATGATCCAATTATAATTTTTTTCCATGCGAAGGTCGCGAGAATCGCTACAGTTCAGAACTTTCTTATTTTCACATGTATGTGCAAATGGTACCTTTAGAAAGTAGGTAAGCATGCAATATTTGAAACAATTTGCAAACAACAATTTCGCGTTCATACAATTTTTCTGTACGGAAATAAGATGGTAAGAGGCAAACAAAACAGACGGCACAATCTCCGCGTTGCAACGCGGCGAATCGACGGCCGACACCCCAAGGCTTCGCCGGTGCGCTCGCCAATCTCGACATTTTTTAGAGTGTGCCTGCGAGTAGAGCGGCGGTAGAAATTGTAGAGTCAGCGCACCGCCCTGCGGACTACGACGGCGGCTATTTGTCGAACGATGCGCCAAAATATCGCATCGCAATCGCACGGAAAAATTATTCCCCGCTAGATTGCTACTCGCCTCTTTTGAAGGTGCATTTACTTTGCAGGTTGGGATTTCTGTATTGTGCGGTGCATGAGATAGAGTTTGTATTATCTTTTTGGCAACCGATTCCATGCCGTCGCTCATTCCATTCAATGCGAAAATATTTTAATGGAAAACCGAAGCTGTATAAATGAGAAAACAATACACGATATAGTTAAGTACTTTTGCGCAATCCTTTCTTTTTTTTATGAATAAAACATAAGGTACATTAGTACATGTGGTACATTGAAGCAGTGGTTTAAATAAAACAATCTCGAATATTCTGATTTAATATACTCGTATTTAATGCCGATACCGATAAAAAGGAAGAATAAAACGTGGAATTCTAAATTAATGTATATTATTAATGTACTTATAAAACAATCGTGAGCTTAACTATAGTTACGAAAATATAGTCTACCATGTGAAAATAATTTTCACTTAGCTTCGAAAATGGTTTCGTATTTGTCAGTCTAGAAATCGCTTCACATGCTTTGTTACAAAATTAATGCTCTACGAGGAAGCCCCATTGTGTGCCGTAATACCGGCTGTTATAGTTTTTGACGTCTGACTGGCCGACCAACGTCATCACAATCCCGAATATCCGCCCGGTTACGTTCAGACAATCTCTTCTAAATGCTTTTAAAGCTGTTTTAAATTGATTAAAACGATTCTTTTCATAGTAACCGTACCTAACGTTTTTAATTTCTCATGTACCTCAAAGTTCAATATAATATTTTTGTGAAGCACCGAGCGGAATATTTCACGTTTACTCACGTCTCCTTCTTTTACGTTCAGGCAATTCAGCTTTCGCTAACTGTTTGCTTCGCTAAAAGCTTTTCGATTCGGTTTAATACATCGACAGCGATCGTTTATAATGAAACGTGGGGTCCATCAAAATAATCATTTGCTTTATGAGGACATTGACGATATGTGACATTCGGTTCGGTAATTAATGCAAATCAATGGGTGGGACGTGCGATTGATTCTGGACTAGCGGAAAGCCGATCAATTACGTTAATGAGCTCCAAGGATCCGTATCGCTGACGTTTCAATATTATGCAAATGCTTACGCTTATTTCTGAGTCAGAGAGTTGTGCCACTGTCAAAGAGAAACGAATACAGAAACGGGTTCTCCCATTACTAATCGCTATTACACTATATCACCGATATTTAATATATTCTTATTTTCAATATTACGATAAGCAAATCATTGAAATGATAAGGAGAGTCTATGTAGGTAACCTATGTATTGAATTATTTATTAATTTCAAATTTTTATGTCGAAGTGTAATATGATGAATCAGACAATCTTTGAGAAATAAAAATAATTGAATCGGTACGGTACCGGTAAAGATTGAGGGACGTAAAAATAATACTGGTAAACGTTCAATTTCCAACGCGAATTAATGTCGATTCTCTATGCAACTTCGGGCTGCGCTAGCTCGATAGTTCGATTTGCTGATTATTTTGCGGTCGAACGCTTGTAACGTTTCAATAAAACGTGGATGCTGTCGTAACAAGGACTTTTCATAAATGGTACGTTATCGACGATTGGACGATATGCAGTTACATTAAATTAGAGTCGAATTCGGGTTCGAATTTAGAATGAACGTTTGGTAACAAACGTTATTTTTTCTGAAGATGGCAACATGCAAGAATTTGATTAAATTATGCAAGAATTATATATATATACGTTACAATTTATTGTTGGTGAATGGGAAACTCTTCAACTAGCACTTAACATTTAGAAAAATAACTGGGTTGTGTAGGATTTTTACCAATTAAAACACCGCCAGAACAACATTTGCTTAACTAGACTTATCGTTTTGCAAGGCAGTCATCGGTAATACTAGTCCGGTGCTACTTACAAAGGTAGGCTGCATTAATGAATTCTAGTCATTACTTTCTCTTGTATACTATTGCAAGTACGAGTATAGATAACATCGAATATAGAGCATGGATAGTAAATGACCTAACAGTAGAATTTGATACCTTGAGACTGATATATGCGGACGATAAACGGATCGCAGCAGGTAATGAGTGACTCTCTGTGTGGACGATCAATATTATGGAAATTCTTAAGTGCTATTCGATTTCAGGCTTCCAATTACAAAGGAATCATACAATCCATCAGTTATGCGAGAGATGCTCTTGGATTTGATACAGTACTGTACAATTATACGTAATACTTGAAATGGGCTCGAACAAATTTAATGATCAATTACCGCCAACTTTCTCATTGAATTCTTTTAGTTATGCTACAGTTGAAGAATTCTTATAATGCGTCTAAAGAAACATGACTTAAAAAACTATCAATATACGTGGCTGTCGTCCTCTTTACGTGCGACTGGGGAGCACGTATCCTTTCCGCTCTTGTGGGAGACCTGGAACACCTGGAAGTGATTAATATTAAATTTTAATAATATGCAAATTATATTGAATGTTGAGTGACCAGGTATCAGTGGCCGTGTTAATCCGCTTATCGTTTTCATGTTACCGGTCCACGTTAAACCTTGCAAATCTTACTATTATATGAGATCAAATGCTGTACATCGGCAGTGCTTAGTTTTCATTGGTCGCAGGCGTGCGTGACGACAGCATTAGCATAATATCGAACTGAAACACAGGAGCTCGTTAGCCGGACTTACGCGTTTATCTGTTATCTGTAACATAAGCTACATATTAGATCTGCATTATCCGCTCACTTATTTGGAAAGAAAAAATTGTTTGTTATTATTTTAATTTACACAAACATGTACGCAGGTAGCAGGTAGCAGGCTTATAGGACACTTCAGTGATCATGAGGATTTATAAAAAAATGTTAATTTTTTGCTATAAGTATAACAAAGCAATTGTGATTGCTATACGATTGCGTATACTCACAATATCTCACTTACGCGCAATACACTGTATCAGACAAATAAAGGACTACCATAAGTACTCTTGTTGGACGTAATATCACGTTAGTAGTCATAAAACCTACGCGGATAGAGTGTAAACAAGGGTAGGGTTGGTAACATAACCGATGGAAGGAACCCGTTGTGAAAGTTCGTAGGTAATAACATAATTTTTGCCATAAGACAGCAATGCTCGCGCTGCTTTTGTTCGGTTTGAAGATCCTGATAGGTTTTTTTACTACGGAGGTCTACAGTATTTACTACCATTGTTGTAATGCGAAATGGTAGAAAACAATTTAATTCCATATACTCATATTGTGCATTTTAATTTTAATACTATAGAATGATTGTTCCAGAAATCCAGGCTACATCAAAATTTAAATGATACAAAATACCATAGGGTTTTGTGTTCTAATGGAGTTATTTATGACTTGTGTTAAACGTAATCCATATTTTAATAGTTGTAAATATTAAAGTTGAATGAAACGAATCACGCTGGAAAATGTTGATATTTTGAAAAGTACGAATTTTATGTTATGTTCTTTTAGTTTGTTCACTAAGTCAGTTGTATTGCACGTTTCTAGCAATTCATTATCATAAAAAAGATGTAGACCGCAATGCACCAAAGTATATGACGTGGCTTCTTGTAGGGCGACACTGACGGTCGTTTATCAAAGTCAATATCGGCTGTCGACACTCAGCCACACATATTATAGCAAGTACCCTATTACTTGCACGCGGTAATGCCGTAGGCCAAGTTCATTGTGCCGGATTTTATGGATTTTAGTTTACTGGCCTGATTGTGCCTATTCCTAATTTATTACGCCGAGAGACGGTTTTGTGAGCCGGACGTACTTATTGTTGTGTTTTCATAGCTGTAACTTGTACGTATAAATTGAGTACGTAAGTCGTAAATTGAGTTTATTAGATATCTTTTTTATTTTTTTTTCAAAAACATTTATAGATTTATTGAAACTTATACCGAATCAAAGTAAATATCTTGAAATCACTAAGTAAATATTGTGTGATAGACAATATGGTATGGTAAAATGATAAAAGGCAGAGTTTCGGTAATGGCATAATAATGACAGCATTTGAACGACATGTTAGATAAACAAATAGAGCCGCGAGCAATATGTGCTTTAGCTCCCTTCGATCATGTATGAAACCCCTCCTTTGATTTGTAAACTTGCCAGACTTTTTCAAACATACACACACACATTGCTTATTAGGTATTTAGTGTGAGTAATAGTGAATTTACATGAGCTTGTTGCTTAATAGAGTCGTTATGTGCTGGCAAAACCTATGTACATATGTAGTGGAAAACTTATTTGAATACAAAGCTATATGTGTGTAAATACGGTCGTGCATAACGAAACAGAGCCACTTGACAGGTTCGGAATAAACCAGCTTAGATAGTAAGAAACAATAGGTACAACGTGCAATACAGACATAAATCAAATTTTTGTATTCGTCCCGCCTCGATATTTCTAATATTAAACGCAAGTCATGTCAGGTCCCGCGCCTTATAAGATCGCCGCCTGTATCGTAAGACGGCAACTATTAAAAATAGAGAAACTTCGTAGCGTATTTCAGTTGTCATATTTCACGCTTTGGTCGATGTATAAACACGTTCTCCGTTCAATCATCCGGCGATAGGCGGCGCCAGTATACGAATAAATCAAGTCTCTCACTTTTTCACCTGCCACACACAAAAGCTTTCGCACTGAAACTTGATTCGGGTTATTTCTGACGAAATATCAGCCTATTTGTTATACTATTGATACGGGCGCACGTGCGCCGCGTAAGTTTGTACTTGTTGACGAAAGGGATTGAGTGGGAATGGGTGCCTACCCGACAATGTGCATAGAATTTTTGTTAACCGTCCAGAAAACCTTTTGTCGTTATTACGTCGTCAGTATTTAGGTAGCTTGTTATATTGATTTACATTTCTATAACACTTACCTAGAGTTTCGGAATATTGTTCACTTGTATATAATATGATTCAATTGAGTATATAGTTATAATGTAATTGTACCCAATTCAGTCGGGAAAGTTGCGTTCAGTGCGGTGCGGGTAAGAGTCTATTTAACTCGTAGCCACTTATGTGCGATGCGAACGGAGGGGTGATCTGAGCCGACGTGTGTTGTATAGCCTTGAATATGCCGGCGCCAAGCAGACTGTTCAACTCTATTTTGCTGTGAATAGATTTAATGTAAATTTCATTGAGGAATGTAAGAGTATGAATAGGTGAGATATTGCCTAACTCTTCACAAGATGATAAATCATAGACATCGCAACTTATGCGTATTGTAATGTAAGTAATTCGACTCAACGTATGTTTTGTGTCTCCGTTATATGGCTGGGAATATCAAGCTGACTTTTCCGAGTCTATACTATCATAAATAGATTACATACCAAATAGAGCTGATTACGTTTTAAAAGTATCATCCTCATTGAAAACATTTACTAAATGAGTGAAAGAAGAGGGAAAACATGTCATATTTCTTTTTTTTCGTATAAAAAGTGGCTCAATGATTACGTAAAAATAAATTCGTTTACATGAAAGGTAATTGCGTATATGAGGATATAATACATAATTTTCTATTTAAGTTTTTTTTCTAGTTTCCTCTAACTCATAAATTATCTTGAAAATCAACCAAAGTGAAACATCAGGCAGGAGTTCCGAAATTTCATGAGAACTGACTAATCGTCTGTGGAGGGTCTAATAACTGAATCAAATTTACATAAACAGCGCGGTATCTTGCGGCTGTTATCATTCAATTAAATAAGATTTTGCGATACCGAAACTACACCTGTTAGTGAACTGGCAGCGTTGTTTCTTTTGGACTTAATCAAATAGTTGTCGGGTCTCGAAAGTCGTCGGATTCAACCGTAATTCAGTCTTAATTTGTAGCCGGTAAAGACCACGAGAAACGCCATTACCAAACCTATCTACTGTAGCAATTTATGCAATATTGTAATAACCGGTCTATTACACAATTGGACGGTTATGAAGGCCTAATTTAGATTTACATTTCTTTGTAAGAAATCATAAGTGATATTCTAATACAAGTCATTTTAAAGACTTCAGAATAAATGCCGTAAATTCTCATATTCTTATATATCCAATACGATGCGTACGTAAACATTAGGATAAAAATCTTTCACTCTAACGGGCCGATTTAAAAGGGGCTCTCAGTGGGCTGACTGTTTTCTTAGAATTCAAACTGTCTACATAGCAAATTTGAAACAAATCGGTACGACAATGTTATTCTAAGTTTGAATCCCACGGGAACCGAGCGTTTTCCGGGATAAAAAGTAGCCTATGTCACTCTGCAAGCCGTAAACTATCTGTACCTATACAAAAAGTTACTTCGATCACAGCTTGAAAAAAGGGCGAACCTCAAACAAATTTAGAACTTATTATATCAGTACAGAGTCAAATTTGGATGTTTTTAAATAAAATAAACAATTTTTTTTAATAAATAAACGAATTTATAGTTTAATTCTAACATGAAATGCTAATTGTCTTCTTGATAATACTATTCACTTGCGGTTAACTACAGTTATACTTCTTTCAAACAGTCATTGTATGTAATAATATCACAATATCACAATAATAATGTCAAATAGGACAGTGATTTTGCGAAATCTATGAAATTTCATTAGGACGAATTGTCGAATATCCGATTGACGCGATGTGACAGAAAGACAGAAACTTTTGATATTCCTACTATAAATAATAAATGGACGTTTATGATGTTAAATTTTTACGTCGGATCAGTTTCACTCACCCCAAGCAGGTATTACGAGATTATCGTCAAATCTATCGAAACTTGTCGAGATATCATTTTCAATGAAACAACAAAGATTTGTTGGCGTTTTCAGCAACTGATTGAATTGAGAGATTACGTTGGAGGATTATCTTTTGTACTCAACAATGTAACAAATAAGTTGCGAATAAAAAGGTGCGCGGCCCAGGAGGCTTTGTCGTCGTGTGTTATATAGAGTAGATCTGATATGAAAAAAGTAATGGTGCGACGCCATGGCTGCGACTCTCGCGACTACGTTATCAGGTATCTTGCTGTATAGTCCTAAAGAACAAAATCAACGAAAAACATAAAGGGTAACATATGAATTTGTTTATTGGGACATGGACCTCTTATCGTATTTGTTAAATAATTTATTGCTGATACGTGTATTGCTACTGAAATTCTAAAATTACCAGCTACCTATACCCAGTAACAATGTAATTAACGATCTTTATTACCGTTATGTGCTATATAGTCTGGAATAAACATTTTTTATTTTTATTATTATAATGCAATGATATACAATATATTGTTTAAGGAATACATTTGAAAATTACGTTTAAAACAATGAATTTACGATTAAAATTTAATTTTACATACGAAATGTAATTCCACAAATACTTTAATTTTGTGCTCGATATTCCTAGTAATTTGTAAAAGGTACTTATCTATTCAGCATTGTTGTTTATCGTACTATTTTTGCTGTATATCTATTCATGTAGATTACATTTGCTATTGTAAGTCTAAAATGATAGTTTATGCGGCGGGACGTAATATATATATACATAAATATATACATATATATATACATATATATATACATATATATATATATATATATATATATACATATGTATATATATACATATGTACCTGTACTTTATAATTTTGGAAACCACGCGACACTGCCTGAATAATGTATGATGTGTCACTGAGAATATTGATTTCTCCCTCGTAGTGGTGGTACTAAAATAGCTAATTACCCTCTGCACACGAGTAACGTCTTGACACTTGTCACTGTTGCGCTCATGGAAAATTAATCCTTAATTACCCACCTACCAACGTAATTTCTCTAAATTAGTCTCTACATAATGCAACACTTGTCAGCAGCGGCTATTAAAATGCAAATAGACAGATGAATGAGCATTGATTGACCGATAACTACAATAATGCAATAGCGAAATATTAACTACCTACATCGAATGTGAAACTACCCAAAACATATTGCAATGCAATATTTCCACTGCCCGTGAGCTCTTTTTAATCGATTTTATCAAGGACAAAGCTAATATGACGCTGAATTATTTATGACTATCTAGTATTTAGGTTATAAAAGTACAAGCACTTGAAACTTTATTAATTACATTTTACCGCCTACCAAATACTTAACGGCCATGACCTTGTTAGTGTGGATCAAGTGAACAGGTGATAGAAAAAGACACGGTTCGTAATAAGCAGTGCAACCACGAAAACCATTTCTACCGAAAAGGAAATTTTATTAAAACAGCCTGAAATACGGTCTGAGGGATATGGTTGCCCTCGTGTACTAAAGCCGGCAATCACAATCTTTAGATTTGGATTTTGCACGTGGAATACAGCAGCATTTGTTGCGTCATGAAAAACATTAATAAAATACCTAATAATTACCATTTACTAATATGCAAAATGCATTTAAAAGCAACATTGAAACACTTATAAATAACAGTATTCGCTATATGCTAACATCGATATTCGACGGCGCTTTTATATTTCGTGTAAAAGAGCGTTGAAGCTCATCGAAGATTTTATCGCGTGAAGCATCAGTGAAGATTCGTTTGCCGCATTTGCACTTTCAGGTGGCATGCATATTCATATTGGAAAACGCGACAGGAGTATTGCATTCTTTTGTTATTGAATTCAGACGTTCTATAGTCTGTCGTGAAATTTCATATGTTGCTACACGCTCAGGTTGTAGATATAATAACATTCGTGTTACGGTTCGCCAATATTATTTCGATGCGCTCACTACTTTAGAACTGTCTTTAAACACCAACAAAATAAAAAAGTCCGGAAGAAATATGCAGAACCGACTGCCAACCTTCACTATTTGGAGAGACACAAGAAGAAGATTAAACACATTTGAATCGTTAAATGGTCTGATTTAATATTGACTTTATCTTAATTGGTTCCATCTTAAAAAGCATATTATTCAGGAGAAGTTACCTGATTAACCTCTTTTTTTCGGTGACGGGGGAACACTTTAAGACCTTTCAGCTTGCCTTTCCTTGGCAAAGACAACAGTTTTCGTTGGGTTTTTTTACCCACTAGAACCCTTGAACTCAAGAAAACCTTCTCTGTGCTGTTGGAGAACTCTGAGCTCTACAAAGGAACGTACCGGTGTTCTACAATAAGGCCACCTCGTCGGACTCAGCTCAGGTGACGAGTGTCTTGTTCCATACCTTTCTCCGGCTTATGTCGGTATGCGGCCACACACGCCGTCGTTCTTCCCAGAATCGGTGTCTGGACTGTTCGAGCTCCCACTCAAGCCGCCTCTTAAGAGAGACAGGTTAAGCCACAGCCGTATTCTGATCCCGAGCTATAGGAAGACCTTATTTACTTCTAAGACTTTGTGTGCTTTAAAATGCGATAAAAATTTGCGAGTTGCGACTGCGAATATACATACATTTTTTAAACATATCATTTACCTATAAAGTTTAATCGAATCTATTTTTAAAAGACGGTGTGACATTCTATACAAACATGTGTTCGTGGAATTCGGACTTCAGCTATAACACATGATGCAATGAACAATAAACATCACGTCTCTTGCAATTTGTTTAATATAGACTTATTTTTGTACTATTTGCAAAGATTTAAAATGATTTTGTGCCGATAAGGTTGTGTTCTCGTTCACAGTAACCAACAGTAGATCGGTAGCGACGTAGCCGTAGATTCGTAGGCTTTGGCTACACAGAATGGTGTGTCTTGGAATTTATTACAGTCGACAATCGCCAATACTACATGTATGGCTCGCTTACTAACCCAGTTGTATGCATCTATAATGGGAGCGGTCTTTATAAGGCGGAGGGAATTTATAACGAAATTTCTTAGATATATCTAAAAATTTAAGTGTGTAAGTAATATTCTAATAATTCACTGACACATCAAAATTACAATAGTCTTTACTATGTACAAATTGATACAATTCAAACATTTTATAGACATTTCGGATTGCATTAAATTAATTCCATTTCATTACGGCAATATCAAATTAAAAACGGCAATATAAAACTGCGCAGCAATCCAAAGCGCATATTAATATTATTTTGTGCTATGTTGGATTAAACACGCTACTCCAATAATTACAAATGCACGCAAAAGTCAGATCGTTGCAAGACTAATTACTCTCCTATTTACTGAACTAGAAATGACGTCGAAAGCGGGCCGCACGCGCGCGTTCATTCCGATACACCGAATGAGTTTCGCAAACCGCTACGGATCAGAACATCGGCAACGTTGCACGGAACAGATAGACGGACTCCGCCATGAACCCGTAATCAGCGACAAGGCGCAGGTATCGTTCGATTGTAGCAAACGGCCACGGCGTCTACTCCTACCACCATTAATCTTATCTATTCAACGGGAGCTTAACCCGGGCAGTTGAATAGAATTTGAATATCGTCCGTGTTGCGAAGGGCGCACAGCGGTACACTTTAACCTACGTACTGCTACGTGTCTATTATGCGTAAATATTATAACGAGATCGATTTATGACTACGCCGTAATAAAGATAGTATACATGATCTAGCTAAACGAATCACAACAAGACAAACCAGTATCGTACAAACTGCGCTGCGAGCTCCATAGAACAGGTTCGTGTTCCCATTTGCTAATAAATTTTGCCGGTTTTGGTGACGTGTTAAACTGATTTCCTCCTTATTCAAATAGTAAACACGCCTTATGTTAATGTAAAGGTCTTATTAAGCTTCAACCCAATTGCTATATACGGCACTAAAATGTGAACTAAAACGTATAGAGGGCAGGTAGATGGGCTAGTGGGACGTAGAGAGCCAATCAGACATATTTGCATTTCTGTAGTCACTATTATAGAGAATCTCGCCGCATTGGATGCTACTGGCGAAATGTGAATGAATTTTCAGTCGAAATGTATTTAAAGAGTTTATTTACAGAGTACCGACCGAGGAACGTAGTGAAATATAAATTATTTTGTATTATCAACATGATTTTGGATCTGGTTGTGAGGGCGGATAACGTTTGTATTACGAGTCGTCGTGTATAAATAATGGCACTGCTGATATACGTATCGTCTGCTATAATAGCCGAACAAAGAAACTTCATTTATCAATACCATTATAAGGGAGGAGACAACAAAAGTTCTCAAACCGGGTCCTATTAATACTGAGAACTGGGCATAAATATCTCAAGTAATTACAATAAGAAGCGAGATCGTGGAAAATCACTGGGTAGCGGAGTCGCAATTAGCGGGCGAACACCCAACGGAAATAAATAAGGATATTACCTTCTGCGCACAGATCCGGTTGAAGATAAAAACTATATTATTCGTATTACTTATTAGATATATTAGTTGGTATTTGTTGAATTATTTTGAAATAAAAAACACATATTTAGTTACTGTTGCAAATTCAATGTCGCTTGTCAGTGGAAATATTCTAATGTATATTCATACACGTATCTAACATTATACAAATTGAGTGTATCCATAATGGTAGGCCAAATGTTTACGTATGACAAGTGGATCGCTTAGTCATGATTAGATCGGGGATTGCACTAACTGTTGGTTGAACTGTCGGATGTAGAATTATAGTGAAGGCGCATAAAGTATCGGTACAATTATAGTCCCATGTCATTATAACTTGTGTATTGATAACATTAATTGCTACTATCCTGGACTTGATCGCGATTAGGTCAAGGACTATATTAAACATAAAATCTATGTAGATTTAGAAAGGACTCTTCTGCTGTTGACTGCTGAGCTTAATGGACTTGATCGTTTGGAAAT
>DWUN01000327.1:0-24728 GCA_018249975.1 Passova gellias
TGGGTGGGAATCGAATTCAGGACCTCCGGTTTTGCAATCAGGGTCTCTAACCACTCGACGACGAGGCCAGTCAATGATGGTAATACTTACATCAGTATTATAGAATGTGAAAAATCAACACAAGACTCCTTTGAGTAATAATTGTAATTTGTACAATAATTTTTACCCAGTATCCTTAAAGTCTTCATCGGTCTCGTCGTCGTCCTCCGAGGGTACGTCGAGGGAGTTCAGTTTGCGTGGTTTCCGTCGCTGTTTCCTTTTGGACTTCTTCACCTCCACCTGCTTACCCTGCACACACGAGGACATAACAGTCACCAATATCACCGACAGCATTGACCCCAGCTTGTGTATTATTTTTGCACTCTTTTTATTGGTCTGCTGCTGGACCGAGTCTCTACTCATAGCGAGAGGGATTTAGGCCACAGTCCACCACGCTGGCCAAGTGCGGTTTGGCAGACTTCGCACACCTCAGAAAATATTATATATTTTATAACATGCTTGAGGTGTGCGCAAGGTTTCCTCACAATATTTACTTTCATCGTTATAGTAAGTGATAATTAGATTTTTCATTATAAAAAGTGTATTACATGTACATGTTATTTTTTTTATTGATTCATTCACGTCGATCCATTGTAAGCTATTCTTGTTATTATTTTATTTTATTCTCTATGGTATAATAAACAATTGCGAAATACACAATCACATTTACAAGATCCATACAAAAATCAGTAACGTTTTGGCTATGAGGTGTAAGACAAAGTATTTCTTTTTTGTTAATGTAACAAATTAATACTATTAAATAGGACTGGAACTCCCTGCGAACGTCTAGTATTCCCGTCAGATATAACCCGAGGTTATTAAAAACAAGAGCGTATAGGTACTTTCTACATTACACTTTACTAACCACTAAGTGAGCTGGCAGTGAAACTCAAGCCTAATTCAATTGGTTTATTCATTATAAGGTATGTACCTTTTAATGAATAATATGTGTATGTACATACACTCAATGAAGGTCATGTTTTAGTCATCTTACTTCGGCTTTGTGTGCCCTTCAGGCTGCAGTGGACCGGGAGAAAAAAGCCGGTGAAAAAAAACACCCAGCACTCTTTTAAGTAACAAAAGACACAAATGTAACTAGCAATGTTGCAGTATGGCTTTAGTCTGATAAAGAATACACATATTATTGCACTAAGTAACTAACTATTGCACACGATTAATAAAAAAAGACATTAAAAGTCCACTTCACCTGGTCAATGGCCTCGCGCTCCGCCTTCAGCTTCTCCTCCTCGGCCGCCTCGATGATCGTCGAGATGTCCTTCCCGCGGCCCTGGTTGCCAGCGCTCGTCGTCGGCTCCACGTACTCCTCCTGCAAACCGAAAGCACAGCACGCGCTTTAGAGATTAACAATTAGATCGACAATAATTTCAAACTTCAAATCTACTAAAAAACGTATCTATAAATAATATCGTGGTTTCATAATGTCATAATGACACCACTCCACCTGCGACGGGGTCAGCAAGCCCCGTTGTTAGCGGAACATTGTACAAATCATTTTGTCGAATCGTTTAAAGTAATGAGTGGTATCCCCGGTGGAGGAGCGGCATTACGATAAACATTATTAAAAGGAGCGTCGAGAAAGTCATTATTGAGTACAGATGCGAGAGCTCAAGACCATAGACAAGATAGAATGTACCACGATTTCGTCGGTGAGTGCCGATCATTTCATTTAGTTTTACGTTGGACAAAAAAAAACATTTACGTGACATGCGATAATAAAAAAAATTCGAACATAAAAAATTGTAACGCATTCAAACGATGCGTTGGTAACGAATTTTTTTGAAAAGCTAACTTGCATTCAACGTGTCGTTACTCACGGTTCGGGCACGTCCAGATGTCCGTAGTCAGTAAAGGGGGGTGAAGTGGGAGTGGGGTTGGGGGGGGGAGAGAGAGAGAGAGAGAGAGAGAGACGAAATTTGAAAACGGCTCGGTTTCGTTTGCCAATTGAGCGTCACATAGCCTACCTTGATGGCGGAACTAATGAGCCTATCGTACTCTTGCGAGCGGTATGACACGGGCAACTGTCTTCGAGCTCGCAATCTGTACACCGCGCCGGATGAGGAGGATGATGACCAGCCACTACTTGCCTCTGTGGACAAATGGAGTTAGTGAGCGCGGCGATTCATGATTGATTGTTCAACTGAAGGTCGTTTTCGGTACTGTCCGGAACAAACGTCCGTGCGACGTACAAATTCGTTTGTTCCATGTCTGGATTTAGTAACAATATGTATACAAGTATCATATGATTATCAGCTGTGCGGTTACCATAACATAGATTGTTCACTACTCAATCTAGAATCAGATAGCTGTGTGAAATGATCGATTGCACGTGTTGATGTCCACTTGTCCATGTATTTGCTGCGTATTTTCGCTCAATTTGCCCCGTGTTGACTCGCGCAGTGGACATTTTCAGCCGCTTGCAGTGAGAGCATGACTAGACTAATGCTAAGCGTATAGGTGTAGGAGGCGCGCGGGTGTGCGGCGGGGTGTGCGGGGCGTGTGTGGGCGGAGCGCACCGGAGGAGTCGTCGCGCTCGCTGGCGGCGGAGGCGCGGCGCGAGGCGAGGCCGGGCGCGTCCCGTTCGCGGCGCGCGCGCTCCTCCTGCACGCGCACCACCAGCTCGTCGTACTTGCTCAGCTCCGCCTCCAGCGCGCATATCAGCTTCTCCTGTATACGTACACGCATTTTTCTTTTATTATTATCGATATTTAATACCGGCTGATAGGGGGTGACGATGGGGGCAGAGATGGCCAAAAGTCTCCGCATACAAATAGTGATGAAAGTAACAATATAGTCAACAAATTTATCTTTTGAAACAAAAAAAAATAGATGCTCACATGATTGCAAGGAGGACAGAACCAGTCGCCTTCGGGCACCAGGAACAGCATAGGCTTCAAGCAGCTCGCGTGATACCCCTCGTCGCATTTATCGCACAGAAGTATCCACTCCGGTTGCTCTCCGCTGCCGCACCGCTTGCATACGCCGTCTTCTTTACCTTTAATGAAATGTTTTTTTTTTAATTTCACAGATCATTTCTCACAGCCCAGTGTCGATTAACTTCCCGGACTCATTGTAATTTGCATCCTTATCAGAGCCATAGGAGTAATAAATATTTAATTACTACATATGTATTACTTTCTTACTATGTATGTATGTATGTATGTATTACTTACTACCTTCCTGTAATGTTCTCGCCAGTTTTGTGGGCTCCAAGGGCTCCCCGTCTTCCAGATCTGATTCGGGCGAAAATTCGTGATCCGACTTTCCAAATTCCACTGTAAAAGTTATCACAAAATTAATCTTTCAATATAATTTTGCTTTAAGAAAAATGGATATAGTAATAAATAGGTATAATACAAGAGTGTAAATATTAATTTCCGGTTTCTTTCATCGTAGCTGGCCAGAGGAATCAGAAACACCATGTCGAGATTACAATTCACCACCAATCCAATGGTCAGCATTTGCTCTTTATTGCGATTTAGTTTCTGATTGTCAGCCACCTGTTGACAAATGTTGACAAATTGTAACATTATCACTCACGGTCTGGTTCGTCATGCTCGAACAGTGGCTCGTCAGAGTCCGAGTCTGGCTCCGGGCCGGTGGAGTCGGACGCGTGCCACTTCGCCGGTTTCTTGACACGTTTCTTGGTGTCCGAGTCGGAGCTGCTGCCGCTCGCGCGCCACTCCTCTTCGTCCTCTTTTGTCTGTTAGAACAATGACACACTATATAAATATATTACTAAGTACCCCAGTATTGTATTTGTCGAGTTTCTACCGAACACATAGTCCACTCGACACAAGAAGCGCTAGTTTTTGTTAGTACACTTTACCCTCTACATAAAATACCATTGGACCACTCAAGTATACTGTTTTAAATTTCATTACATGATGTAATCACTTCCTTTATGGTAGATGGGTTTCATGGTCGAGTGGTTAGAGACCCTGACTGCTAAATCGGAGGATGTGAGTTCGATTCCCACCCAGAACAGACTGCCTAGTTTGGGATCAGATGACTGTGTGTTAGGATGTCCCAAGGTTAATACCTTGTTAATAAGTTACATTGTTAATTGTTAATAATTTATAGTTAAATGTAACTTTCATTAGTAAAAATATTACTGTTAATATGTATATGCTTTGCGATTGGCGAGTGTCACTAACCTTTTTGTTATGTATCATCTTGAGCTCCCTGAGGGCCACCTCCTCTAGGTGCCTCCGCTCGGCCTCCTCGCGGATCTTCATCTGCGCGATGCGGCGCGACTGCCGCACCGGCGTCTCCGACTCCGAATCCTTCTCCTTGTCTTTAGCCTTGTCTTTGTCTCGCTCCTTGCCCTTGGGTTTACGCTTCATGATTTTCTTCGATGACTTCTTCCCCGCTAATACATTTCAAGAGAGTTGTCATATTGGCCTATTAAATTGTCAGAGGATTCTATGACAGGGTTGCCATAGTACAATAATTAGTTAGCTCAGTTGGAATTTGAATCAAAAAATCTATACATGGATAGTTATGGTCACTGTTAAATTTATAGGACCTTTATATGTTATCAACGAATTCAATGATGTCAGATAACCCTGTGTAGTAATATCTCATGCCACGGCATATTGTGGTACTGTATATTTGCTAGGTACCCATGACTTTTGTCTCAAGTCAAAAGCAAATGAAAATCAATCGTTATCTACGTACCTATACTGTATAACGTTTCCTCTTCAGATTCACTTGAACATTTCTCCAATAATTTGGCTTCTACTTTTTTTCTGAAAACAAAGGAAATACATGGTAATGTCTACAAAAATATTCACGGACTTGCCCATACCATATACGTACCTAGAAGTCGTTATGATTTTTTTTGGTTTAGTTTTTAAACGTTTCCCACTTGTGATAGGTTCGTCCTCCTCACTCTCACTTTGAGATTCCGATTTGCTTCTGTCATTGAGTGACGCATTTAGTAGAGAACGCTTTAAAGACTTACTCGGTTTCTTATCGTTGCTATCGGCTTCATCGTTACTTTCTTTAGCACTATGTATAAACTTTTTAACTTTTAATTTTCCTTTAACTGCTTTAATTTTTTTCCTACTAGATATTGGATCTGCTTTAGCTTCGCTATTCAAGTCTTTGTTTTCAATATTGTCATTGACAGGGCAATCTAAACCGCCTAGAGGATCCACAGTTTCTTTGGAATGTGATTCAGTAACATCAGATTCTGGGGTGGATTCTAAACGCAATTTTTTTGGAGGTAATGAGTCTTCGGCGTCCGCCTGTAACTCTTTTTCCGAACTCTTGTCTTTCTCATTCTCCGTATTATTTACATCGTCTGGTTCGGACGAGACACTGCTTTTCCTCTTTTCTATAATACTGGCTTTACTGTTTTGACAGCTCTCCGTTTCTGATATTGAGTTTAAAACCTCTTTACTTTCACTTTTCTTAATTTTACGTAAAATATTTTTCTTTTTAAACCTACCTCTACCTTTTTTAAAACTACTTTTAGTTAAACTATTACTGTCAACATTAATCTTTTCACTATCGATACTATCCCTTTTTGAACTATTGTCACTAGTTATATCATTTGAATTGGAGCCATTCGATTTATCTAAATCTCTTACACAATGTTTCTTCGAATCCGATTTGCTTAATTCTGTACTATCATTAGATTGCTTTTTTAACGAACGCTTATTTACAGATGGTGACCTTTTCAATTTAACATTTTTACTTACTATACTTTTACTACTGGTATTAGACAAATCATTGTGTTCACCATTACAGTCCTCATCAGGGTTGTCCTTATCTGAATTCTCTTTACTGTGTTCTTGTTCTTGTTCTGCTTCTGGGTTGCCAGTGTCGTTTTCGCAGCCCCAACCCTCTCCATAAAAATACATAACAGGTTCACAAATTTCTTCCCCGATAATGTAGGAACTTTCGCATTCTGCACCCTCACCGTCTCCAGTTATTATCATCACAGGCTCTTCTATTGCTTCACCTACTGCATCATCAGTGACAGGTGCTTCTGGTTCCTCATGAGTTTCAATAACGTTATGACTATCACTACTACATTTATTTACATCTATATTACAATTTTCTGGCTGTGATTCAGTTTCAGGTATTTCACTAACGTCTATGTCTTTTTCCTTAATTTTAATATCTACTTCATTATTGCTCTGACTACTCTCTGGTTCACTAATTTTATTTTCTTCTGGGGGCTTATCCTCTGTATCTATATCATCCTTCACATTTTTCTCTTCATCCCCATTCTCTTCTACATCTGCATTATCTTCTTCAGCTACATTTTCAGATACATTACTCTCATTATTACTTTCTTCTACATTATTTGGATCTTTTTGTTCTTTATGCTCATCACTTTCATGTTCGGACTCTGATTCAGGGCTCAAAAATTCCTCATCATTTTCCTCCTCTACATCTGATGATTTATTGGGCTGAAATGAAAAGAGAATTTATTAAGAGATTGCTAATAAAGCTCTACGATAGTATCCAGCATAATTTTTAATTTCTTCACTTGTTTTTAAATGTATATCTTAATATATATAAATTACATGTCACAGTGTTTTTCCGCGATGGACTCCTAAGCCACTTAACCGATTTTAATCAAATTTGTACCCCGTGTGCAGTTCGATCCAACTTGAAAGATAGGGTAGTTTGTATCTCGATAAGTGCTCTAATGTTTTTTTATAGGACAACACTTAATCGGACGAACATCGTGCTACGGGATTTCTACAAATATGAGATTCAGTTATTATAACATTATTATAATTGAATCATGGCAACGCGTGGTCGGGTCTGCTAGTAATATATGAAATGCAATATATGTAAACCTCACAATACTTACCTCTGTCTGTGGTGGAGCATCCGCACCGTTGGAATCCTCATTGATATTACATGCAACTGAAGGAGAGATTTCCTCACCACTCTTTAACTGACTTATTATCTTTACCAACTCTTCTCTATTCCTGGAACCAAACTTAAACTATGTACTGACGAGTCGGCCCAGTTTCCACTTGACCGAGTAACAGGCAATATTACAAGAGTATACGTTTCAAGTACAATAACTAAATAGTTTACACGTACATGTAAAAATTTTAAAAAGATCTATAAACATTTCCCAAAGTATGGGTGCGCCTCATTGATGGGTCTTGTTTATCTATTATTTTTTCCTATCTGAACATTCCTTCAGCAACATATGTATTTATAGAAGCATTAATAAATCAATGGTAACATAATTCTCAACAATATGCTAAGACGGTATTCTGAGATTGTACATTGTAACAATAATGAAATATAACAATGGACTTCTGCAACATAACACCATTTACAATTGACAATTAATTTTAATCAGTAATTACCTCGCTATCAAGTGCCATGTCTCCTCGTCCTGGTCCTCTTTATACAAGCATAGATTAGCATCATGGTCCACTTGAAGCCAGTAGACGCATCCATTCTTGTCCCTTCCGATGGGGTCCAATCTTAACTCCTTACATGATATAGCGTTGACGGCACTCTTGAATTTTGGGTGACATGTGAATTGATACTCAAGTAACAACTGTGAAATATGCATGAAAAGAATAGAATATGTATTCTAATATTATAATGAGCTGAAATATAAAAAAAAATTTAAAAAAATCATTTGTTCGTAGAGAGTAATCCCTGAAACTAACTAAATCGTAAAAAATAGTCCAGTAATAGATGGACAATTTAAGCATTGCTTAATTTATATTCTGATAAGAAAATATGAAAATTCACAATGATATGAATATCGGCATGCAGGGAATGCTATAGTAGTTATCTCAGTATGCAGAGAAGGTTCACCAGTAGGTTTATTATAATCTACCAAAAATATGACAACAATTTGACATTTCAATGATTGTTATTTCTTCATATGTTTAGTTTTTTATAGATGATAGGCTAGCATTTGGCCACAATGAACAAATTTCACCAAATGTCAAGTTACTTTTAGTAAAACCATTAAAGACTTTTAAACGCTGCTAAAACCACTCCATAATTTCTGTGATATGTTTTTTAAACAAAATTATATCATAAATTAAAAGAACCCAATAACAACTCATACATTAAAATATGAACTATGGGCCATTATGTGAAAAGTCTTCCTATGCACAGAGCACAAACATAAAATACAACATTTGTTACTGCATACAGATAAAGAGAAAATATAAAAAAATACCCATTAAAACCATAAACAACAACAAATGTCTTTGTCTGCTTCTTCTCATTCCACTTAATAAATTCACACATTTTAAATAGCAATAAAATACTATCTAACGAGTACACTTGAGCAAGTCATCATTTTCAAGGAATTTGAGAGCTTGTAAAACATTAATTGAAACATATTAACTACACTATTTTATACCACTTGGATATTTTATAGATTGTACAAATAATACAAGGAAAAAAATTACTGAAACCATAAAGACAATCAGTAATATTCTAACTTTCATTGTTGTGTTAAATTGATAACAATAATACATTCTACAAAAACATGTTTAATTTAATAGGTAATGATATGGAAACAATATTTAAGTACATTTGAACAACATCCACTACATTCTTTTGGTGTTGCAACACCAACAAAAGATTTATAGGATTATTTTTATGATATAATAGTAAATAGTTTGAAATACCAAAACATGTATGATATTTCAATATATATTTGCGGCGTGATGAGAGAAAAATAGCAATGACTCACTTTTAAGATCTTCAACTTCACTTGTACGCTGGCTTTCTTGTAAGAAAACCTCTCGATCTCCCAGGCTTCTTGGTGATGTGCCTGTTGATGGCAGAACTTTATCAGACCACGTTCCCATCGGTTCGTCTGCACGGACTTCAGCGCGCGTCGCAATAGCCTCAAGTGAAGCTCCCTCAATGGATCCAACACTAAAAGAATAAAAAACTTTCTTACGTGTTTGTTTATATTCAGACTCAATAATACGACGCGCCACACTCACCCTCTTGTGTGTTCTCTATCAACTCCTGCAATTTCGCTATCGTAGGTACCTCCAAGCTGTACAGTTTACCGAAAACTTTTAAAAACGAGTATATAACAGCGAAATTAGGATCATTCGTACACGAAATTTCACCATCAGACGCCATCGTCGTCAATTATTATGCTCCTTTACTTAACATTGCTATACGATTCTCACTACCGGTACGCGATTTTTTCACTTATAACTATCGGAAATTTGTAAAACATGTACATCATTCACCAAAATAATTTCATTCTACAAGCACTGAAAGCTTCTTTCCTTATTTTGTAAAATAATAAAATAAAACTCGATGACAGCCATCGCCCCATAAACATAGTAACTATAGTTATAATTATGTAGTTGCACACACTGTGCCCAAGGCCTTTACTTACACAGCCGTGCATAGACATTGTATTGTTTAATTATTTTTTGTTATACAATCATGTCAATTTGTATTGTCATATTGCATATTAATAATATACATCTGAAATAAAATGTTTTTGACAAATAATGTAAGATTTTTATGTAATTTAGCAATTATAAAAACGATTCTGAAATAATATTTCAACATACTTCTCAGTGAAATTGGTTTTGAATCTTCTTGTTTAATGTTAATGTATAGAATTTCTCAATTTCGCTCTCTTAATATAAACTTTGTTTTTATTAAATAATAATGTCAAATGGCAAAATTTCACATGCAGACACCACTAGAAAAACACTGCTTCTGTCATTCTATATCTGTCAGATGTCACACGCGTAGCAGGAAACCCCATTGAAGAGTGTGTGTGTATGATTTGGTTTACTTAGTGATTTGAGTGATTGCTTTATTTCTTATTGTTAAGTTTAAAGTTAATTAGCCAACAAACATGTCTTCAGTATGTTGTGGAACCAAGAAACAGAAACTGAACAACTCGTACTGCAATAATCTAGAGCGACCTATAAATGGTTACCATGATACTGTAGCTATTCCAGATATGTGTTACTTTTGTTTCGATGTTTTGTATTGTCAGCTGCATAGTATGGAGCCTCCACAGACGCCCAATTTTACTAACGAGGCCTTGTAAGTATACCCTGGACTAACTTACTAACGACAAGGGTTATTGGGGCCATTTCATGAGGGGCATGCTTTGTTTGGACTGGTCTTTTGTCTTCAAAATAGGTCGCTATGCACTTCCTAGTTCAAACCTCTTTTAATCTCAAGGCATGTATTTGATTTGGAGGCAAAAGTCAATGTTAGTGTTTCATGAAATTTCACAACTGTCAACTTTTCTCTAATTTGCATAATAGATTAGTTTTCACACAATGAAAAATGAATGACTGAAAATTCATTTCTTTATGTCAACTTCAATGCAATTAGCTCACAATAGAGCCCTTTTATGTCATTCAACCAAAAGGGACAATTGTTACACAAGACTCATGTAAACCAAGGTTAGGTGTGATCTCTAAATGGGACATTTCAACTACATAATTTCAAAGTCCTCTGTGGCTTGAAGTAAAGATATATTAAACCTTTCATAACATAATTTTAACAAAATAATAACCCCATAAACCTGTTATAAAATAATTAATAACAATTGAATGACAATTTAAATATTAGTACATGTGACTTACAGTTTCTAATTATTATTGTTTGAAATGTTTTTAAAGTTACTTTCTAATTCAGATTTGCAATAAATTCCATAGTTGTATTTTAATGTTATTAATGACAAGGTCATTTAACCTTATATGTGTAAGCATACAAGCTAATGATCTATTTTTTTTCTCTGAAAATTATGTGACCATGTACTTCCTTTACTTACCTTCATAGCTCATGTTCTTGTAAGAAATTGGGTTGTTTGTAGAACATACAACTTTCATTGAAAACTGTGCTTTCTGCCTACCCGGTTAGGGACCTGGCTTGATGTTATGTATGTATCTACAACTTTCATTAATGGTTTTGTCCATAAATAGCTTGTTCAGATTTTCACATGTCAAACACTAAAATTACCCACCAAAGTTCATAAATGCAGAATCTATAAACATAAATCTTTATGGGTAGTGTGAACCTAATATCAGGTGCCTATTATATCTCTTACAGATGTAATCATGTCATAATTATTAAAAAGCAATCAATATTTCTCATTGAAACAAAAATGTGTTGAAACATACAAGTCTACTGCAACTTAGACACATAAGCAGTTCTTATAAGTTCTCACTGTTTTGTATAGCAGTGATTATACAAAAAGTAGGTACTTGGATATTCTTATTATACCAACCACTTTAACACACTTTTCCCATTGTATGCTAATGTTGACTAGAACAATTGGAACAATTGTACTCGCTTTGTACAGCCATTATTGCTGCACCGTTCTAATTGGCCCAATTTGAAATAATTCACCAGTCCCTTAGCTAGCCAATGTCAATTACAATTGAGAACGAATATTTGTGGTTAACCATAGATTTTATTTGATTTCTACCCTTTTCACAGAATTGTTCACAAATTTTCACACAATTGAGCAATAGATTTAGTTTCTAGAAAAAACTAATTTTGTCTTTGGAACAAATTTTTTTACTCACTTCAATTTTTTTTCAAATAACCTTCCCTTTTGCATCAATATTTTTCGTGTGATAATACTTCTGTTGTGTTGCGAAAAAAAGCTTTAATTTTCTTTTTAATTTCTTAAGACTCATTCCATCAAAATTATTTTAACTGGCTCAATATCAATGGCAGGCATGCTATTTTCACATTTATACTGTTCTTATGGATGGATCATTTTGATAACTGAACAACTAGTTGAAGGTGTATGTCTGTGGTCTGCCGACCTCTTCCCTGACAGAGAAGTGACTGGGTTTCTTTCTCCAGCTGAACCTACATGAAAATTATTGCTTGTAAAATTTATCATAAATCAAACACTCCTAACATTTTTAATCTAGCTGTCTAATTCGAATATTTATTCAATATTACCAAATTAATATCGGGGTTGTGGAATGTTCAACCTCATATTATCTCCACGTTTCAATCTACAGAACAATGGAGATATCGACAATTTAACAATTCGAAAACACTCACAAATCCTTCATTGATAAAACCATGTAATTTTATTTGTTACATATGATATTCAGGTGTCGAACAAGTTAATTGTTTTAAAGTTGAAATAAAATTAATTTCAGTCCACTTTTTGTGACATGGAAGATTGGGAAGGATCACCGTCTCAGGGGGTGTATCGGAACTTTTAATGCCATGCATTTGCATTCAGGTAAATAGAAAAGAAAAATACAATACATGTCATTTAACATTTTATTAAGATTATGTGTGATTTGTTAATACATATCGGTATAGAATATTTAGTGAATTCGTAAATTTGCATATTGACCTTTTTGCTCGGGTCCTTGTAAGTGTTAATAATTACATATATTAACGATATCTATACACAAATGTATGTATGCATAAATTCTTACTCACACAAGATGGATATCACTATTATTAACAGTGTTAAACACCAGATGATCGCTAGCGGTATAAAACCATTTATTACATAAATAAAACAAACTACTGTCTGTTCTGAATAATTGCCATTAGATTAACCGCTAGATTTCCTAACCTAACAATTTGATAGTAAATATTGTATAGAACTTTTATAAGTACTTACTTACTAAAATGCTGAAAATATATACCCATTCGTATACATTCACTAAACATTCTATTAACATAATAATTGTAACAATGACAATGACGATATAATGAAATAAATTGTTTATCATTAACATTTTTTGCACATGAATTGTTATGCAGTCATTAAAAGTTCTAATTAATTGGTCTATCTTACTACAAGCTTTTTATTTGTTTTTCTTTTTTTTTATATTCTTAAATTATTTTACTATAATTATTTGAAACACAAAATTTGTGTGTATATTATATATTTATGTTTAACAGTCCTTAATAGGTTACTTATTGTATTCATTTCCGCATGATAAACATTTTGTTTTGTATTGTGTCGTCGAGTTATGAAACGAATAGAATCCGTTAAGCTCCCAGCAGCCATACAACGTTCGCTTTTCACTTATTATGTAACGGTTTTAAACAGCCATACAGCCAGTTATAATCGGTTTAATATGACAAATGACTTTAAAGTGGGATATTAAGTTGACTATTTATTAAAAATTAATGGTTTCGCTGGCTTTAATTGTGTTATATTGAGACTTGCTAATTTAAATATCTTACGTATTAAGACAGTGTTTCTGAAGAGATGTAATTTATTATCATCGTTGAATGTTTGCAACATTACTGTGGCTGTCCGAGAAGTAGACGCTTCGATGACTAGGTATCTTTTGATTGACGTTGTTCCAAGTCATTGATTGGTAGAAAGTATTAATAAGAAATATGAATCGTAAATTTTTCTCTTTAAATGAATACCGCTAAATAGTCGACCTTATTTTATTCCGTTTCGATCACGCGAAATCACATCAATAAATTACGGTGGATCGTCTTGATTGATCTCGCCTGAAACTGTGCTGATCAATCCTCCCAATCGCTCCGCAGGGCTCCGGGAGTACGCGATAACGAGCGCCCTGAAAGATTCGCGTTTCGCGCCGATAACGCGCGACGAGGTGCCGCGGCTGACGGTGTCCGTGTCTATCCTGCAGCACTTCGAGGAGGCCGAGCACTACCTCGACTGGAAACTCGGCAAACACGGCATTCGTATAGAGTTTGTCAGCGAGCGAGGCTCCCGACGCACCGCAACCTACTTACCTCAAGTCGCTACTGAACAAGGTATATATGGGTGCACTTAAGTATTTTATCTGTACGAGCAGTGATTGCCTAGTGGTTTGAAGCCGGGAAGTCTGTGTCCAAATCCTGGCACGACCCTTTGGCATGTTACGTGCGTTTTATAACGAACATTTAAATATCACTCGGCATAACGGCGAAGGAAACCTGCACACTTTACCGATGTTAATATGTATACAATATTTTTCGAGTTATGTGAAGTCTACCAATCCGCACTTGGTCAGCGTGGTAAGCTATGGCCTAAAATCTTCACTATGAGAGGAGACCCGGTCCCGTAGTGGACCAAAAGGGCCGAGAAAAAGTATTTTATCTTAGGGTAAGCAGAGACTAATGATTTCCAACAGTTACTATCCTGACCAATTTCTTCCACCCCTTCTATTATCATCAAACTTATCAAGGTCATTTATACCTAGTCATATATACCCGGCGGCATGGTCACCATTGTGTCAAATAGATCCTTAGAATTATCGCAAGGGTCCACTCGGGCTGCACGACTTGCAAGGGACGCAATGAAATGCACTGGCCGTGGATCATCACAGAATGGCTGAGGGCGCTCCGTTTTTATCAACCTACTGCTGTATGTTAATATTTTTTTTTTGTTTTATTATTACTATTGACAAAATAAATAAAAGTGTTTTTTTTTTTTTCAATGTCTTTGCGCCTAAAATTGTTAACATGAACGTTTTCAGGTTGGGACCAAATCCAAACAATCGACTCCCTACTCCGGAAAGGGGGCTACAAGGCGGCCATCACCGCGGACATGCGGCGTAGCATTAAGCTGACGCGCTACCAGTCCGAGGAGGTATCGGCGACTTACAACGAGTACATCAACCAGCGTTGCTAGCAAACGTCCTCCCCGCCCCGCCGCGGGCACGCGCGCCCCCCGTCCGCGCACCGTACAACGTACAGACATTATCCGGTGAATCGTAGTAGATATAGTGTTAACGTAGAATCTAAGTTTACGCATAGTGGATGGAGATGGAGGGATCATCGCACGCCAGCGCCCAGACGTACGCAGTCGAGTCAGAGTTGTGCTCAAAGTGAGCCCGCACCGAGCGGTTCGCGGTGCGAGAACGTTTAATGTGTAAGATAAAAAAAATTCACTGCCAACGACATTCCTATAAGGAACATCAAAGGTGCCATCTTCGAAACAATGAAGTTATATAATCGCTTTAAACGTGTTTCCGGAGAACTGCGTCTATGTTACTTAAGCGTGTCCGTATTCGTTGTACGATACGATGTCCATTTTGTAATAAGATCTTTCTAGATGGAATTCATCCGCGTGACCTAAGTTTGAAATTTATCGCATGGCATTTTATTGTATGGTCACAAAAAGCATTTCGGGGACGCGAAGTCGTGGGCTCAAGGTAGTTGTTGGACCGTGTAGTGGTGAGATTTTATTATATACCCGAATATAGACTGAACGCAACCCACAACGCAAATCGAAACTGGAAGTTATATGTGTTTGTTGATGCCAATATTGTCCAAAATGATGTTACATATAGCGCAAGTGAAACTAAAAATGTTTTTGATTTTGTCATTGTGTTAATCTACTTCTCGCGCCAAAAAAAAATGAATCACTCTGATGTTTTTCAAATCTACGTTTGACAAACTAAATTGGAATGTCAAATGTGCTTACACAGCTTACACCAGAACACAGGATTGCCAACATTTCATATTAGTTTTCCTTCAAATGTAGTGTATCTTAAGGACAAGAAATAAATACATGTCCGATTTTCAAATTTGTTTGTCAAGTAATCGAAAAGGAAATGGTCACGAGATTATTTCATTTTCACATTGTAAATTTCAAAAATCGAAGGTGTTCGCGCTTTAAAAGTTTCAAATTGATATCTACTTTGCAGATAAATAATAGGTATTTCGCGCCATACGTCAAACTAAATTACGGAAGTCAATACAAATATATTCGGATATTCATACGATTGTGGTGCAATAGATTCGAATTAACGAATTCAAAAATCGAACATGTTCTTCAATATTAGAAATATTGTATTTCAATATGGCGCTCGCATACCGCTTTGTGATCGGTCATCGGTCGTTTATTTTGGGCAATATTGGCGGTTTGTCACATGTCTGTGTTTGATGTCAATTTGATAACGCCAATAGTAGTGGTAATTGTCGGTAATGCGGTGTGTTCGTGTTGTTTGCTTACGTTTAACGGGCGTGCACTTTGATGCTAATTTTGACTTCATTTCCAACTGGGTATTTATCTGTTCCCGTATTTTACGGCTGCGGCTTGCGTCGCGCGTCGTTTAACGGTTCAATCGGTAGAAGAGTGATTTTTATAAATCACTCTGTGCGTTGCAGAGACGTTCTTATAGACGTTTTTGCCCTCGAGCGATTTTGCTTAGAAATTATCATTAGTCAAAAACGCGAATTGGTTTTATAACGTATAATATGATTTGAGCAGGGTTGTAGCTAGAGTCGAATTTGATGTGGGGCAGCGTTGGTTGCAGGTAGGGTGGAAGTAAAAAAAATATAATAATTGATCTCCCCTCGAAGCACGCGCTCCTAAATCAATCGACATTCATATCACTGATCTTTAGGTTACCGTTACAATTTTTGTTTTATCTCAAACTGTGAACAAACAATTTAATTTTAATAATTTATCATAGTTTTTGTCATTTTTATGGTAGGGCATTGTACTTTCAAGGCAGGGCATTGCCCGAAAATGCCCGCCCTTAGCTACAGCCCTGGATTTGAGTAACAATTAGAGCCGTTTGAACCATAAATGAAAAACGACGGCCGCAAATCACGCGAGGATCGTGTAAGGTTTAATTTTAGATAATAGAATTATGATGAGTTTATTAGATAAAAAGAAAATATTACGTTTGTCTATGGCTAAAAGATTAATTTGTCCGCGAACGGATGTAGATCGTCGCGTTGGTGCATGTGTTTGGGACAATAATTATAACGGAGGTTATACTTGAATAATGCATACGAATAAGAGTGAAATGTGTAACACTGTCCGGGGTTCGATTGCGGATGATCGGCCGTGCCGCTAAGCAGCATACTGCTGGCTGGCAGCGAGACAGGTGTATTAGGTGAACACGGACGCGCGAACTCGACTAGCTAAATTCTCAGCGTGTCCGTGCTCGATCTCAAAAAGTCCAGCCCGAATCTGACATTGGGTTCACGTGTCTGGATTTTAGCTAATTCTTATCAGAAAGCGGCCTGCGTGTTCATTAATTGTTTTTAGTGTACATCGTTATTTTCATACGTTCATTGTGAATTAAACCTTTTTCCTTTGTTATCTATATTCATATGTATTTTATGGAGAATACTTTCATTCTCCACAACGCGTGAGATAATATTTAGCAAAAGTCATCAGCGACAACCCTGCGTGGATTACAATTTTTTTTTTAATATTCCAAAAATAACAGACTATAAAGATTTCGGTAACAATGGAAACTATTTTCGGTTGTATATTAATTTAATTATATAACGTTTGGTATCTTTTAAGAGGGTAAGGTTGTGTTTGTTGTTGCCTGTCTGCTGGGCTAAAGTAAAAAAATAAAGTTTCACTTCAAAAACAATGTTCCTTGCGGGTAGTTTAATATTTTTCATTATCGGGTACCTGAACAAACTGTGCATGAAGTGAGTTATGAATGTAGACGAAGCGCGTCAGGTTTGCAAGGACAGAGCTATTGGGCACTCGGTGCTTTCTGCCTACCCCGTTCGGGACCTGGCGTGATGTTATATTATGTTATAAACAAGCTATGCGTGTCTAATTCAATCAACCCGGTATTCTATGTAAAATAACAGCATTTAATAAGATGATCCCCATTGCAAATGAATTGAAAAATGTTTGGAATTATCCCAAAATATATTCCTCGTCTCATATTATACGTTTTACGAAACGCTAAATGGAAAAGTTCGTTCACAGTGGCCATTGTGTTATATCAACTCAATAAAAGTGGTTGCATGTTTTCTGACGATCAGTAATATGTCCATGAACAGGGTGCAAAAATATGGGAATGATCCCATAAAACATTTTAATGCGTTAGTCAATGACAATCGTATATAGACATAAACAGCACATTAAAGTGTAAGGTCAAGCAGGGTGTCCATTACAGTGCTAATTTATGAGAATTCCATGTTTCATTGTAAAATCTACCTGAATTTAGCCGTGCAAATACACACGTTTGAAATGTATTTTATTTATATTAAAATCCTATTAGCGTATACTAAAAGATACTTACACGGAACTGTTATAGTGAAGAAGAGTTGCTATGGTTGTTTTATTATTTGTTTCCACCCATTTTCAATTGTGTGTATAAAAATGTATGATCACGGGTCATTCAAGTATTATGTGAGTAGAATTACAGTCATTTTTAACTCCCATCGACTTTGTCAGTGAAAGTCAGCAAAACCTGATGATGATGGCTGCGCAACAGTGTGGAAACACCCTTATTGTCAGATTTAATGCACGCACGGTTGCACTGATTATTAAGTTTGTGTACTTAGATTAAATGAGACACACTTTTGTGCCGTTGTGTTTTTGTGCCCGCTAAAAGGCGTATGTCGTCCGCTCGAGCAAAAACCGACTTTATATCTATTTAATTAAAGTTAATTTCGATCGACAGACAGACAGACAGACAGCGGTCAATTTATCGCCTTTTATCACGGGTGGTGTGTGGGAATAAAAATAATAAAAAGCCTACAAAAAAAAAAGTAATAAGTCGAGTCCCTCGAAAGTGTTCTTCGAGTATCATTGAAACGTTATATCATAGCGAAAAATTCTAAACAAAAAAAAATCTATATAACATAATAAAAAGTGTAACAAAAAAAAATGTATATTATTAATATATAGTAAGGTTTAATTTGTTGTATAATAGTGTAAGTGGTCGAGTTGCGTCGTCAATATTTTTAATACGATTGTTATAAATGTGTGGGAAGCTGTTCGTTTTGTTTGAGAAAGTTGGCTGACGGTCTTCGATTGTGTAGATTCCGGATCGGCCCATCGGTGACGGCCGAACCGTGGCCCGTAGGTTCCGATTCCCATCCAGGACAAATATCTGTCTGCGTGTAAAATTGTCTATATATCTATTAAGAAATGTATATATTGTATGTAGTTTATGAACTGCCCGGTTACCATGGCCCAGGCTCAAGAACCTTGGATTGTCCCAAAACATTATTAAGAAGGTTCGAAAACGTAAATTGTTAAATACATATATATCGTATCTGTCTCATAAATGGGTAAAATGTTTGACTGATATTCGGCTCACTGTATTAAATCTTCGGTTTTGTCGATATGTAAAAAGTATTCACGCGACAAATGAACAATGTTCTTGATTGATTGAATAAAGAATCAGTATGTTCCACGATTGTTATAATTACTAAAATGTTACTACAGTAACAGCTAACCCTTGCTTCGGTGACGTGTGTAAGTCGCCTATTCGCAGTAGGTGATATAACACGCGCAATTCTGAATGAAACACAATAAAATCGTTTGTTAAAGGAATATCACATAATAGGATGTGTCCCCTATTAGAAAGCTAGCTTTAATGAAATTTCATACTGTAAACCCCCTCCTCCGGCATGTAAATTGTATAGCAAGAAAGATATGGTAGGTATTGAAGAATCAAACCTGTTGTTGTTATGAGCTCGAATTGTGAGATGCTATGATACTAAATTATATTGTTTATAGACGTTTAGATAGTTAAAGCGTTAAGATTTTAAATGGAGGCGCTAAAGGTTTTGTTTTGACATCATACGCAGTTAATATGTATACATAGGTATGTTCAAGATGTAAGCAATAATTAATTTTTTTTTTGTAACAGTTATGGGATATTAGTAAAAAACACCTGATATATTTCTACTAACATTGTAAAACGGTGTAATGATTAGGATGTACGTTTAAAATTTACTATTATCTGTGGCGCCTCCGCTTTTTAATCTGTGCAAGGGAGCCAATGGATGTGAATGTGATTGGAGCAACGGCCAATGGAAATAGTCGGTTCGTTACGCTCGACTCCTATTGGTCGAGACGATCTGTATGTAATATGATGTAATGGTGCACTCACGACCGTACGCGTTCTAGAGATAAGATACAGTTTTGTATGTGTTCAAAAAAATTAGTGATGTACCTCCTCCGGTGGCAGTCGTGTGGATTAGTTTGTTGTCCGTTTTTTGTAATTCGAGAATTGTGGTTATAAAGTAATGATAATATAGGTTACATTAATGTTTTGAATTTTATTTTTAATCCTTATATTGGTTTATTGCAATTAATTTTATATTATCTATAGGACTAATGATCCAATAGCAAGTTGCCTTGATTGCTATTTCTTTGACCTGCTGTAACCCAGAACTACTTAATTCGTTCTTATTGCATTATCATTTTATTCTGATGAAAGGCCAGCCAGTTTTCAATTGTTTTTAAACCATGATTAAAGCCGACGAAGTTCACCAATTGTTACTTAACAATAACAACCAAGATCAGTTGCTTTGCACATCCCCGAAGCACGAAAACACTGATAAATATTTTCAAGCAACGACCGCAGAATCAAAGTCCAACCACTCATGGTGTTTGAAATTCATATTCAATCTCAAACCGTATTAGGGCTTCTAGCATTTGCATTATCCACAGTCAAAAGTGAATATAAAGTCTGGTTTCAATTTACACATCTATTTACAAGCAACAACTACAATTTGTAACGTTAAATGTAAACTATCAATTCACAATTAACTTTCACCATGTTCCGCTAGCACCTTCCTCTCTATAGCTTGAAGCTTTTGTGATAGTTCACCGTAATTCCTCATCTCGAAGTATGTGATGATAGACGAAGCGGCCAGCTGTATAGCGGCCATGTACGCAAGAGTTCCGGTGAGGGATTTGGTGTGTTTTCCGAGGAAATTCAGGATCACTTTGGGGCCTTCTGAGAGATCTGGCACTCGATATGTTCCATACCTGTTGGCGAGCTGAAAGAGAATTTTGATTTTAATAATCTCTTCATGCAATATGTCCCAAGTGTGTGCTTGGCTGGCTTTGGGAAATGTATGTAAAAAAATTGATTCATTAGCTCTATCTGGTTTTTATGTCTGTAAATAATCATTTTTTACAGCCAATCCTGTTTTTGTTTTTCGGAAGCTGTTTCACTGCTTCATAAGACGCAAGTTTACAATTTGACAAAAACAAGTCATAGACATTTTGATGACGGAAACTTAATGTAAAAGTTATGTACTAAAATAACCAACATTGCCAAAAATTTATATAAAAAATAGGTAGGTACCAAAATGTTGTAATAATTTCTCATGTTGCATCTTTACATACATACATATTTACAATGTACAATAAAAGTAGTTATGTAATTGAGATATACATACCATAAGTCCCATGGTAGGACCTAAAACCATGGGGTACGCCAAACCAAGAGCAGTTTGAATCAATGCTGATTTCACTTCATAACAAACTGGACATTTACTTTTCATTAGCAGCATATCCGTCGTTATGATCTAAAATTATAATGTTATGAATCAATAATTATATAGTCATTATGAAAATATTTTATTTCAACTCCACTGGCAGAAGGTTTAAGAACTCCCAAGGTGAACCGATTTCCTCATTGTTATTAAAAAAAAAATGCATATAACATTGTAAATCACAAAGGGCTGAAATCTTAAACTAGGGTATAGCATACCGAAATAATTGCAAGAAAAATAGTTACATTGAATATTTTAATAACTTACATAGTTATGAAATAATGTTGTGAGCACTGCGGGCATCACAAATATGGGTATGCCCGCGGAGAGATACCCAAACTTGCCGAGCTTGAATCTTGTACGATAATGTTTATTGATCATTAAACCACTTACAGCGTTAACACCCCCTAAAATTGGTGAGCCATAGCGCAGTGCCCACCTGCAACAAGAGTCTAAGTCTAAAATATACTTCATTCTGAGTAACTGCACTATTCAACTGGGTTATAGGTTTCAAGGTTCATTGATAGTGATGATGATGATCATTGATGGTGCATTAATATATTTATGTATAAGTCACGCCAGGTCCCTAACGGAGTAGGCTGAAAGCACCGAGTGCCAAATAGCTCTATCCTTGCAAACGTGATGCACATTCTGCCTACCCCGTTACGGACCTGGTGTGATGATATGTATTATGTATAAGTCAAATTCAAATTGTTTTATCCACCATAAGGTATATAGATACACTTTATGAAGGTGATGTTTCAGTCATCGCACATCAGCTTTGTGCGTCCTTTAGGCTACAGTAGACCGGGAGAAAAAAGCCGGCGAAAAAAAATCTCCCAGCACAGACGAGTTACTGATATGTAGATATATTTTTATGAAATGTGCTCAAACCTTTGTAAACTTACATTAACTTAGCCTACACCGGTTTACTATAACTGTTTAGTATGTTATTTACTCTCAATTAAACATTTTCTATACATCCACAGTGTAGCATTATATCGCTAACCTATGTATAAAGTATCGTATGGCGTTTCGTCCTATCTTATACTAAAGTGACAACTAGCTCCATGATTTTCATAACATAGTTAATCAAACGCAGCTCACACTATTTGTTGGAATGATATAACATTTTTCAAACCGGGGTGCAATTATAACCTCAAATTTAGGAATATGTACTATCAAAACAATACCTACGTATCGGAAAGAGTATTCCATTGATACACGAGTTCCCAAATATAATTAGACGCTTCCCCCTCGTTTGTAAATTTAACCGCGCCTTTCGGGACATTGGACGATTTATTAAGAGCCATAGTTACTATCTGTTACTATTTCAACTGTATTTAATCCATTTAATGTTAAAATTACACAAAAATTCTGCGGGTTTATGTTATTAAACTATTAACTATGAATATTTAAAAAACTGAATTTTTATACGACAATAATTTATTCTCACATTTATATGACACTTTCATCCCATAACGAAGTGTCAGTTGTCATACAGCTGATAGTGACATTATGATTTTTTTTGTAGATTAGCATCCTTGGAATTAGCTAGCACTTTAACAAACTGCAAACTATTATTGTTTAGAATATGATAAAACCTAATGAATCTACGCTAGAACTTATGATTATAAACGATTTTGTTAGTTGCCCACTAGCGTAGACAAGAAAAACATAAGATCAGCATAAACATTTATTCTTTTTAGTAAGCATGTTTTGTTACTAATAAATTATAATAATAATTAAGCTCTTGTTATCTCACCAAATGACATTATCCTAATGAAGAAATATCAAAATAAAAATCTGATATCTATTTAATTCATCATAAATTTATTTTACATTAATATATTATTTACACTATTTAATATTCTGGTCAAAAGATGTATGTTACGTACATATTAACGACGGGTATCTTTGCTTAACGTGCTCCCCGAAGCACTTAATATTTATAACTTACAATAATCACATTATCACATTTATTAGTTTATAACTTAAATAATATATTTTGTGGCTAAAAATACAAACAATACTATATTTGTGATATTAACGATTAGGATTGCTTAGTTGTGATTAAATAAATTCGTCATAAGAATTTACATTAATGTGAAAGAATCTGCTACATAATGCAGTTCTTTAATGACCAATGTCACACAGGTCCTTGGCTACTTCGACAATTTGAAAGTACGTTAATATTAAAATATTTGCCGTCTAACGACTTACAACTTATCAACAAATAAAGCTCCACAACCACGATTACATGCCTATTTATTACGCTTGCCTTGTACTAAGTTCATAACTTCATTATTATCCGTGAAATAGGCAAATTACAAGAAGTCTTTTAATGTAGATATACTAATATAAACTGACACAGTTGTCTACAGAAAAAAGAATTATAGAAGAAGAAATGATATTTATGTATTTTAAAATTGTCTTCATAAATTTATTGTTCATTGTGCACAATGCGCACTGCACATGACTATGCTTAGAAACGTTGACACTAGATGGCGTTAAATACAATTTGTACGTAAGGTATCTTTATAGCTTCCAATTTTCATTGCATGTTTAATTCATTGTAAATCCGATATTAATTTAGCAACTAGTATTCCAGAAAAATTATATTATGTATTGTGTTATAATGACGATTTTACACAAATAGAATGCACACAGTAACTCAACCTTATCAACATGACTAGAGATAAAAATATAAAATATAACCCTTCACAATAATAGCATTGAAAATATGGTGTTATAGTGAACATTAAGAACCTACTAAAATATAAAGAATTTTTCTTTATGTGCTTACTAGCCAATCTAATTAACATCCGAGACAAACAAACAAACATTAACCAACTCACACGGGTAATAATTTAAAAAAAGTAAATTCCTATTTTACATCATAAGGCACTATCAATTCGTATGTAACTTAAGTAAATAGATTATTATTAACTACATACATTCTTCGTTTGTACGTTGTATATGAAAAATCCATAAGTTCTATGTTTCTTGCATATTTCTTGATATTGATAGTTATCGAGACCTATTAATAACTAATTAAGGACATTGTTGAAAACGCAGCTTAAGGAATTTTTGATCACATCTCCGTTAATTCGCACAGGAACTGCCTCTCGCTGTTATGTTCAAGACTAGGCCAGCCGTAGGCGTATGAAAAGTTGCAGCCAAAACACATTGGATAAACCTTCTAAGCTCGTTCTGTCCTAACTTTCTTCGTATGCGCTAACAATGCGCAATACATCACAATTTATTATTTTAGTAGCTTCGCCCCGGTTTAGCACGGTAGTAGATCACTTTGGTATATTGTCAATTATTTACATCACATTAGAAACCGCAAAAATTACAGTATTTCTCTACTATATAATGGATGTTATTACACATATAAACCTTCCTCTTGAACCACTCTATCTATTAAAGAAAACCGCATCAAAATCCGTTGCGTAGTTTTAAAGATCTAACCATACATA
>DWUN01000328.1:0-24712 GCA_018249975.1 Passova gellias
AATAGCAGTTCTGAAGCTAACAGAGCAAGGTAGGCGTAGGTTTGTTCGGCCGATTGGCTTCTTCGTATTAGATGTACGTGCCAAAAGATTCTACCATATTATAATTAGACGGAGAAGATTAGGTTTGTATCTTTTTTCCTCATTGTAACGTATACAAAAGTTTTTTTTATTTCATTTATCATTGTTACATTATTCTGTTTTTTATCTGTTAAATAAAAACGCCATTAGTTGAAACCAGTGAAGGTTCTGAAATAAAATTAAGGTTAGGGATTTACGTTCATGCCTTCTGTCAAGTTAATTACATATTTATTCTTTCCCTTGTTGGGGACCCATTTGGTATGTGTATATATTGAAGAGAGAACGGTTGTAACCCTTACTTCCATAGGGGTAAGCAGATACAAGATTTCCATCGGTTATCGTTTTAACAAATTTTTTAATTTTTTTTGTTATAGGTAACAAAAAAAATATCAATATTTTTTTAAATAAATAATATAAATAACATATAAATAACTAACATCAATGTTAGTTATTTGTATGTATATTTGAATATAAATAGTAACAGTAATATATGCGCTTATTGCGTTTCAAGGTAATGTATATCAAATTATTTATATAGGTACGTACTACTTAATATTAAACAATCACCTTTCTCTTCGACTAATTATGTATTCATTAATCAATAATGCATTATTAAATGTATGCACGGTACATTCATTAGCTGTATTTTGGTGACGGATAAGACTCGAATTTGAGCCTAATTGTTTTTAAGCGTTCCACATTTGCATACTTACTGGCATTAGCCTGGATTCGGACCGAATGAAGGGTTTTCAGTAGAAAAACGAAGCCTAGCTCTTTGATGGGAATGGGTACATTAAGTTTTGCATATTACTGTTAAGGCCTATGTACACGTCGTATATTGCTATTAAGGCCTATACCTGGGTCACTTCACAAATGACGGTAACACGGTTATTACCACTGTTACAGGTATGTAATGTTATAATGTTTTCCACATGCATTAAGGGCACCGCACACGTAACACTCCTTTATCCGGCGCTAACAGTAATAGGCCATTCGCTCGGTGTGCCTAGTGTGAGTTTTCTTCGATACTCGTCTCCGAACCCTTAAACTACAATTTGTATGGAATTGATACAGCGCCATCTAGTGTCAGTAATTGGAAACTAATTTTTGCAAAAGCCAATGTCAATAGCTCTTGTCTGTGGGGAACATAATCGCACGTGATTGGTCGTTTCGAGAGCTCAAAGTGTACGAAATACAAAATTTGACATTTGATAAGTCAACACCATAGCGACTCACGTTCGCTTCTCACCGTGAATATATTTGTTGAACTCGCACTCAGCACACTGTTTCTATTTTGTGTTCGTTCGCGTTTACTGCAACAACAGTCGCACTAGCGCCATCTATTGTTAGGTCGTGAAATTAAAGAATCCGTTTTTTCTGTTCTAAATTTCGTAATCACCTTCAATGTCACTGACTCTCTGTGTGTGAATTAGGATGAAAATGGCGTTTTCTTCTACGATACGATAAGTACGCAATACAAAACAATTTGGTAAAAGTATCTATTTTTACCATTGGCATCATAATTTATACAACACATAGGCAAATTTTAGTTAATCAATCAATCAATCAATTATAAACATGCGCTAAAAATTTAATGAATCAATTGATTGATCGTTATGGTTGGGGTTATACATTTACCCCTATTTCGTCTAGCTATAGGCAGAATCTAAAGAATTCTATTTGCTACGGTCTTGAGAAACTTTCTTAATTGATTGATTGATTATAATTGATTACAAAAATTCAGTTGGATATATTCCGCTATATCTAGCACCCGCCTCCAGACATAGGTATCTGGTATACATTCTTGGATACCGATCCATATCTACTTGTTCGACGGGAAGCCAATTCGAATTACTTCGGTTTCCCTTTAAGTCGGCGTTGCTCTGAGAGTAATTGATTTGGCAATTTCTTCCCTCGACGATTCTAAATAGGCTAAATATAGGAAACTGAATTGTATGGAGGAAGAAAGTAAATTGAAGGACCATTTCAAGGGCTATGACAGCGAAGGTAATCAACACATATCCAGGGTGCGACTATAAGCATCGAAGTTGCAATGTTGTGATATGTTTCAATCGAAATATCTTTATCTATATAAGTCTCAGCATCAGTTGTCCGGTTACCGTAACACAGGCGTTATATGCCTAATTTGGAATCAGAGAGACGTGTGTGGAATTGTCGCAATTGTTATTGTTAGCACACATTATAACTATTTGCCCGTTTAATGTGGGGTGTACCTTACTTACTCTTTATCCGCACAATTTTTTATTACACCGCCCTAACGTTATTTGGGGCTATGAAATTTTATGCGAAATAATATTTCCGATACATTAGGTGTTTGAGGTAGTAACAATCAGTGTTTCGCACAAGCTTTTTTATGTTATCATAAGAACCTTTCTTTTACAGTGCTATACACCCTATTACCAGATTCCTATTTACTTATGAGGGTATGAGAAGTTATTTCTAATCCGAATCTAATGCATATCGCAATTGCCGTTTGTTGTAATGTGAAATAATAATAATAACTAGGGACAATTCCACACACGATTATCCGATTCCAAATTAGTCAATTGAATGCCTGTATTATGTTAACCGAACAGCTGATACACGATACAATTATTACGACTAATATTTTTATAACGACCAAAGACCGAAGTTCATCATCGCAGAGGAAGATAACCTATGCGGTCTCGATGGCTAAAAATCCCACATAATCCGTTTACTCTCAAGGCATATCGATACCTTTGGAAGGTACACAACATTACCAAAAACCAGATTCAGTTATGACCAACGTTATATATTGCATTCCTTTAAGATAACATGTTGGTACTTCTGAATACCAATCACGGGAATGAAGTCTTTCAATAATTAAACAGTTTTCACTGGACGCATTCTAATAGAGTAAAAAACCCAACTAAATGTGGTGTACGGAAAACACAACCAAAATAATAAACTGTAAATAGATTTCGAAATACTTTGTACTATATTAGCATGCTGCTAAACTTCGTTCTGTCAGCATACGTTCATGATTTAGCATTTAGAAGTTGTCGAATATGCGCCGGCGTATTTATGTGCAACTGTTGCCATAAAAACTTGCAGGGTTATGAGAGCATCTACGAAAGTTAGCAGCACGTACGCTCCTGAGTTAGGATTGCCAAATGCATAGAAACTTTTGGATATATTTATTAGGTTTAGAATCGTTTAAAATGATAGCAGAAATGTATATATTCGTTTGTGTTTCGATAAAAATGTGTAAAAATAAAATAATATAAAACATTATTGCGATTTTTTTAAATCTATTTATGCACAAACAAAACACTATTAAATTTATATTGCAGTATTGTTGGAAGGCAACTTTAAGAATAACTGACCCGAATAGTACTGTAGGTCTAGTCTTCGAAAATAAGGCTCCGTTCACACGGAATTGTTCCAAAGAGGCAGTGACAACTAAAATATGTTTGTGTTTATAATAAGCCATCGTTTTCGATTTACAATGACACGAGAGCTTTTAAAAATTCTCAATTTGCTAACAATAAAAAAAAAATTGTAATTAAAATATCTTGGTCTTATGCTTGATGCAAAAAGCGTATAATTCAAATTGTACCCTGGCCCCTATAAATAGGACTTATCTCTGTAAATTAATGGTCCTTGGAGGCCTTACCGAGTAATGTATTTTTATATTAAGTAGTACGTGCAACGGAAATTAAAAAGGCCAACGGCAAAACCATTTGCGTTTGGATAGAAATTATTTATCCCGTAAAGAACAGAAGACGGTAAAGAAGAGCTTTCTAGAAGACTATAGCGGCAGCTTATTCTATTGCTTCGAACGTCCTCAATTCTTCAGAGTTGTAAAGGTATTCGGGACTATATTTTATGAAGAACTAACTATGCGTGATGCGATCCATACCGATGTAACACAAAAGTATAATGAAGTTATTTACATTACGCGAAACTAATTAGGAATAAAAAAAAAATAAAAAAACAGTATTTTCAATTGACTATAAATTAAAAAAGAATAAAAATTACATCTTCTATTATATAATGCTATATAATGTTATATAATACACTAGCTGACCTGGCAAACGTTGTTCTGGCATATAAATTATTTTTTATTGCTGCTCCTATCCTATTCATTTTTGCGTGATGTTATATAACATAGGCTATAGCCTAGAGCCTTCCTCGATAAATGAGCTATCTAACACTGAAAGAATTTTTCAAATCGGACCAATAATTCCTGAGATTAGCGCGTTCAAACAATCAAACAAACTTTTCAGCTTTATATTATTAGTATAGATATAATATTTAAAAGTTACTATTTCGCGTAACTTTCGGCAAGCGTTCATTATTTATTTTCATTATCTATGCTTAATTGTATCTTGTCCAAATGTTTAGCAAAGGTTACTTAAATATCACGTATCGAATAAAGTCGGTACGTAGAACTTTCGTGGCCATCCTATCTCAAAGTAACTGTGTTGCTACGAAGCGTGCGAAAGGCTTGAACATTACCCACGCCGGTACGCGCGGTACCACTGTGCACATAACGCCGTGTTCATTCTCCATTATTGTTCCGTATTGTACCGTGAACTTGGATATTGCCCGGTTCACGATTAAGCACAATTCCAAGCTTGAAACGCAGCCTCTTTGCCGTAGAATAGGTTTTTTGTATGCCTAAAAAATGTTTCTTCAAAAGAAACCTTTAAGACTGGATTTCGACTCGCCCCTGATGTTGTGGTAATTTGATTTCTAAGCGGGAATCGTGGTTTCGATTCCCACCTAGAACAGGCGATTTGTATTGCGAGGATGTTTTTATTAGATCCAGACACAGAATAAACAAATACACTCATCACACAAATGTTTGTCCTGGGTGGAAATCGAACCCACGACCTCCGGTTTTGCAGTCAGGATCCCTAGCTTACTGACCACGAGGCCAGTCAAAGAACTTTCTTCGCGCATAATTTTTCCTATAGTATAAAATCTCGCTAAACACAGCCCACAAACATATATACACTGTAATATCACAACTGTAACAATGTGTTACATGGTTCACAATGTGTATTAAGACAAATATAATCTAGAAATTTCCTCCCAATTATCTAGAGGACACTAATTATCCAATAGGACAACTTCCTATTTATCCGTTGAGACATTTTCCATATCAAAGTACATATTATATTTGTATTAAATATTGATGTATACACGAATACATTAGGAATCTTTTGATGTGTTTTCGTAGGAAATCCTATCAATAGAGCATTCCAGATTCCATTGAACATCAATAATCTATAAAAATTCAAACAAACAAGCAAATCGCGTGTTTGAGAGAAATAGAATGTCGATAATTGATTCACAACTGAGAATAAGGATATGTGAACTATTTAACAATATAGGAGACTTATGTTTAGTGGTACTGAACCACCTTTCCATGAAAGAAAAACAAATGTTCCCGATTCAACTGTAAATAATGCAAATAACAAAATATGTCTTTATTTTCGTTTGACAACATAAAATTACATAGAAATAGAAATAATTACAAAAAAGTTTATTATTATTATTATTATTTATTATTATTATTATTATACGTAATTCTTATTAATCAGTCTCGTCATTAAAGTGATGAGAGAACGAAAAGAAAGAGGGAGAAAGAGAAAGGTATTATACACTACTCGCTTGTGTATACGACTGTCGCGCCTGCGCACGTCTCACGTGACGCTTTTATTCCACGGTTTCTTACGGTTTTACTATCACATTTTTTTCAGTTCGGTCGCGCAGTAAAATCCCTATCTCCTCCAAGCCTGCCGTAAGGAACTTCATTCCAATAAAACATACCTATTGAAAGTTGAAACAATTAAATCACAATCGAATACACATTTCACTTAAGGTTATGATATTTTAAACAAAAATATAAATTATAATAATAATAAACGATAATCATCGAAGCTTTTATGACATCGTTTTTTAAAATCCCGGCTCGAAACGTCGTTTGCATTGTAAGGGCCTATCCTTGCCACGCGGGTCTGCGCCCGCATTCAAGTAGCGCGTCCTACTGTGTCATGGATGCTCTCCGCAACCCGCGTGCGTGTCTCACGCACGACTGGAAAGGTATCTATAAACCGATAGGAGTCGTGCCTCCCGCACGCGTACCCAAACCTGCCTGACAAGAAAAAGCTCTAAGCACTAATTCATTAATTTCTTGGTCGCTGCTATATTTAGACATATAAGGTGTTCGAGTGGGACAGCGTACATAACTTGACATGAAGTAATGTATTTCATCAATCATTATACCTGGACTTGTACGTAGCGTACCTAAACGAACGTAAGCCATCACGGCTATGGTATATTCTCACGGGTATCGCGGCAACATTTGATATGGAATATTAAAATTACCGCAGGTTTAGATTCAAAACTAGAATCGTATGTGTTCATCATATAAAAAAGTACGAGTTAAAATGTAAGTAAGTAAAGCCAATCGAATCGGTGATATGTTATTTCGTCTGTCCATTTGCGTGCATGGCGGCGGCATGCCTACATTAAAAGCAACATTTTTAAAGGCAAATTAGACTTTGTTTTTTATTGTATTGGAAGAACACAAATACACGTGTAAAAATCCGTACAGAGAAACTGCTTCATGAAGAGAAGTTATGGAATTTTTGTGTATTTATTTATTGAAATATTTTATGACAACCGTAAACGAGTAGTAGCTTATATTGTTAATACCAAAAACCTTGTAATCATAATCTATAGGTGAAAAAAGGAAGTACAATTAAATTATCAAACGTTAGAAAATTTGAAAAGCATACAACTTTATGGTTTAAAATATGTATAGAATATATTAATTATTTTTGATTGATTAAATGTCAATATTAACAGAGATATTGAGGTATCACAGAAGGATGAATTATCCAATTCGTACTACAATGCATAACCGACGTTTGTATTCGCATTATAGAGATCATTTGCCCGTAGATTGCGCTAAAAAGGACAGTTGCAGACTTAGTCATCTTGCGGAGGGCATATAGAAATAATAGGACACACATATGTTATTTTCTTATGAAACATTTTTGAGTCACAAATATCATATCGTATCAATACCAGAAGTAACAGTGTTTAAGTAATTATCTCTGTCACTTATCACATTAGGGATTAGTGTGAAGCGATATATCTGTACGGATAATAACATGTGCGATATGCATGCCTTGAGTACCGTGTGGTGGTACGCTGGATGCGGTAACCCGGCCACTATCTGAGCGCTAGACAACGTGCTCATCGACTGCATCGCCTTCTCTTTCATCACACCACCGTCCTAGATTATTTATTTCACATCACGTAATTACTCCATGTAAACATTATACAGCATAACACACGATTACAGCTACTTATTGTGCCCACACTATACTGTAGTATGGAAATAGTTTGGAGACGCCATCCATAATGAAGGCTACATTTGCACCAGAATTTATCCTTACTATTTAACTCTCACTGCATAAAAAGAATATTTATTATTTGGGCAATGGCTACTAAAGAGTTAAATGAATATTACAAATAAAAAAAAAAAATAAGTCCATTATAATTAAAAATTAATAAATGCAATAAAAATTAAAAATATGAAATAGAAATTCATGTTACATTAGACACAATACAATGCCTGTGTGATATTGATTTAAGGCATCTTTTAACAATAAACATACTATAAATTACTATAAACTATTCATACTATACGCGGTACTGTAAACTGTTCATACTATATCATATTTGAATAAACCAATAACGCTTAACATATCTAATACGAAATTGTGTGGGGAAGGTACTCACCACTTTTAGTTTGGCTTGAATTTCACGAAGTTTCCGCCTAGCTAGAACCTGTATGTGCGATGAAACTTGTTTCCTTGTGCGAGTTTTTCCTGTCCTTAGTTTTATATATCTTGCTATAAGCTCGTTCCTTCCTGTAATAGAGTAAGCGACTTCGTAAATATTTTTGTACGAATTGCAATCAACATTGTAAATAGCGAGATGGTTAATTGAATCACAAAACAGTGAAGTACTATAAAATTAAAACAGCAAATCGTGCAATACCAATTGAAATAACCCACGAAATATTTTGAATAGTCGAATCAGCGCAAACGCGCTCCGCACAATGCAATCCCGGCGCGGCTTCGATGCCAATGCCGTTATGAAACGATTTTCAAAATATTTTGAATAGCTATTTTCAATTATTGAAACTGCAGCGAGCCTGGAATCCGGGGGAGAATAGGTAACAGAATGAATATTACATTAACGGATACGTTTCATAATAAAATTGTGCAAATGTTTCGCGAAATTAAATTCAGCATTTCATTGTGAATATTTCTGTACAATTTGATGATAACAGATAATTAGTTAAATAAAATATGTATTGAAATGTAAGCAACAGAAGCTACAGTGCCCTAACCTCGACATTGTAATTGAAGCAATAGTGTATTAATTCGTGGACAACGAATAGAGGAAGACTGAACAGGAGCAAAGTAAATTGAAATCTCATTGAATTCGGGGAATGCGATGGCGAGGAGAGACGGCTGGTGCGAATTTAATTAACCCCTTGGCTGCTCGTTGAGACGAACGCTTTCGGATACCTAGTCATTTATATGAGCATTGATCAATGATCAATGAAATAATTTAACGAAACCCAATGGGGTTTCGTTAAATTTTATAGATCACGGATGTACGTCATATTTGAGGGATTCCACGTTATCTTACGAAAAAATATATATTCATGGTCTAATATAACTGGCTTTTTATAACATTGTCCAAAATTAAAGTGAAAGGCGGTCGTAAGTTCAGGAAGCGAAGTTTTGAAGAGTCTCAAGTCAGACATTCTTGAAATCGCAGCGGAATTATGGCACCGTTTCTTTAAGTTTTCACGACAGTTTTTAGGTTAAATTTAGGGAGTGCGGCCACTTTACAAATTGCTATTAACACGAATAAGCATGCATGATAAATAACCCGTAGTTTATTCGTCGCGGGAGTATCAACTGAACATCCACTCAGTGATACCGGCGGCGAATCCTGTATTAAGAGTGCTTTCACCCGAAACGTCGTGGCGTGCATCTCTATAAATAGTGCACTGCTGAGAAGGATGGACTCGAAACGTTACTATTCCGCAGCGAATAGAAAAACAAAAGATCATTATTTATTAGTTCGTTAGTTGGCTAATTTGGTCCATTGCCAGTGCGACGCGGCCACGCTCTCGCGCACTCCACGCGGATGAAATTGAGCGTGCGTGCTCTGTCTATTATGAATATTGATTTTTTTTTTTTTCAAGATATTGATGGAGCAAATGAGCGTGCAGTTCGCATGGTGTTAAGTTACACCGCTTGATGTTAGTGGGCATTTTATAGACTCTAGTCGAACATGAGAACAACAGTCATTATCGCGCTTCCATCTTCATTCCCAAGCAACACTTTGATGAATAATCCTTTTTTTATTGCAAAATTAATGGTGGCTACAATTTCAAATATGGTTCACTTTCGCTTTTTATCTGTTAAACTTGTGCGTTCTGACTATTAAATAAATATATTCCTAAACTAGAACTTTGGTGGCAGTAATATTAGCACTCAGTACGCAATATGAAGACAATTAATTTTTGATCTGCATTTTTTACGTAATTTATTCGTAACCTGGGGAGATATCAGAGATCCATCAGAAACACATTAACGCCCTGTTGAGGCACGGCGCTTGAGCATTGTTTTATTTTTAAACGTTCAGAAACGAAAATTTACATTTGAATTCATAATATCTGTTTAAAAGTATGTTTACTTTCGATCATAAAAAAATATGCAAAGTAAGATTACCAAACTTAATAATGATGTCGCAAGAAATGCCCGTGACGGAATCTAATTTTAGGCCTCAACTCTTCAAGTGCTCATAAGCTACTTGTGCAAGCCTGACGAAACTCCGCAGACGGACGTTATGGATCTTCAGTGTGGCTCAAAGGCACATACCTACATACTTTAGGGTACCTTAAAATTAGCCGTTGTCTCCCAGCCGCAACGTCTGACATTTTCATAAAATTTCACAAGCTTAGCCATTGGCCCTGTTTTCAAAGACTGCTATCTTAATTGATTTCCTTTGTACCGTTCTAGTTTGAATTTTATACGATAACAATGTTTAATTTTTGCCGGGAGTTATGTGACCATCAGGAAGTGTTAATAGAATTTAGTATAATAGGAGAAACGAATCAATTATAGACAAATTGAATCAATGAAAAAGTTTCTGCAGCGTCGTATCGACAACAATAAATATAAATGTCGCTCCACCGATTGCGTAAATTCAAGTTGGCGCGTATTCTTTGCCAACAGAAACGACAACGTAGGTCGGGGTTTTCTAAAGTGATCTATTTTTTGCCTCGCTATTAGGCGTACTGGATGGCGTGCAAGAAAAACTATGAAAACGCTCTGCTACTAGTTTTTAAAAGATTAAACTACTTTCAACAAAAGATACATGTATTTACACGGTCTAGGCGTCGCGACAGAATTTCACACTGACCCAAACAGAAGATATGCAAGGATTGGGCTCGCAGAAGGGTTGAGTTGCGACGGGTCTAAGGAGGATTTCTCGAGAGACAATCGGGAGTTATGCCCGAAGGCGGGCGGGGCGCTAAACAACGGGCGCTGTGCCCGCCCCTTCTTTATATTTTCTTACTGCGTTCGCCGCCTAGCGGCGCGGCCGGGCCCCTTACACGCTCGCTCGCTCACTAATTGCGCATTCTTCGCATAGTTTAGCCCTCCCGGCTAACCCCTCGCCCGCCGCCCCCGGACCACGTGAAGCCGTGCGCCGACGAAACTTTCATACTCCCAGGATATTGAGCGGTTTTGAATGTCTTAACTCACGAACGTGCTTGCAACGGTGCCGTCGGCGCTGACTTTGTATTCAAACTGTTTCAAACAACACACCGCATCGTGTAAGTTGCGTTAAATTACTTCTCTCATGCATCGATTATGAAAGCTGCTCCATTCAATAGACTTAATTGATAATAATTAATTATAACGTTATGATCAACTAAGTAGGTGCGAGGATTATACAACTACGGGAGTGGTGATAAATGTTTTGACTCTTGATGGATATTAAAGTGTCAAGCCGTGATTTCTAGAATACTTTAACAATACATAGTAACAATACATAATATCAGTGCATTCACAAAAAACAACGGTCAAAGTGCAATCGCGTTAAAAGTGTTAATCGGGTACTAGCGTTCGGCACAAGGAAAAATTTGGACGGTGCCGTGTGGCAGTGTGTTACGGCTTAAGGCGGTTAAGTGAAGTCGAATTCTGTGAGATTAAATTATGGACCGAGGGCGAGGGTGACTTCGGACGCGGGACCGGCCTAGGGACGCACTTTCAGGCGCTAGATGAAGCCCGAGGAACACGTCCGCGAGTAATGCGCTCATATATTGTCCGGACGAGACGCGTGTCCGCAATTATACATCGTGATCTTTTACATTTCGCACGTCCCGCTGACGTCCCTTCAAAGGCTGTCTTATAATTATTGTACGATCGAAATTAATGTCATTGCCACGGATTTTAATATCAGACATTATGTGAGTAGGCGGTCTGTAATAAGAATGACAAATAAATGCGAATGGTTTATTATAAAGAATAACGAGATATAAATAGCACAAAGTTACTATAACGAAAATGACTTTTCCAAATTTGTTATTTATTTATTTAGGTCCGTTAGTAATGAATGTAGACGAAGCGCGTCAGGTTTGCAAGGACGAGATATTTGGCACTCGATGCTTTCTGACTACCCCGTTAGGGACCTGGCGTGACGTTATGATGAAGATGGTCACTTACAAGTTCGGTTTTCATATATTTTTGTTTCGTTTTTTTTCTGGTGCGGTATTATATTCCAGCGTTACAATAATTTGTATATTTACATTACAGTACATTTGTAAAATTAATATGGAATGACCGTTATTTTGATTTCATTATTTATTTGACACGGCCGGTGACTGTATTCGACCATTTGCAACGGCGGTAGCCGACATTTTGTTTTGAATATTTTTCCACCCTTTGTTTGATCCACTGCCGGACCGGGTCTCTTCTCATAGTTAGGCCCTAGACTATCACGCTGGCTAATTGCGGATTGTAGACTTCACTCGACTCGGGAAAAATTATAATATACCTACTTTATAACATATCTACGGTGTGTCGGTTTCCTCATATTTTCCTTCACCGTTATAGCAAGTGATATTTGAGTTTTTTAGTTATAAAACACACGTAAAAAGTCAGAGGTGCGTGCCAGAATCGAACCCAGACCCCTCGGAGTGGTCTACTGAATTTCAAACCACTAGGCTATCACTGCTTTGCCATCCCTGCAGTAGCCATGTGCGGCTTAAATTCGATACAAAGGTAGCTTTGCCAATCTTCATCTGTGCAACTAAAAAAAATGTCATTCGTAGGAGATTACTTAAGAATATTATAAATGTACTTACATATGCAAAGAACATAAATAATTTTTTACTCTTTATTCAGTTTAAATTAATAATATTTTTGAGCGTCCGTTGCTTCTTAGAACAGTGAGTCACAACATACACTTTAGAAAACTCAATATACTTCCAAGGTTATGTCGAAAACTCATTTTGCTATTCTGTATCGTCACTCGTTCTTATTTAGATGTTGGGTTATTTGAAGTCGAATAAAAAATGGCACAATCGGCTTTTGATGGCAACCGCCGAGGTGATGACCAATTACAATGTCGGTAGTAGTCGTAGTACCTACCCCAATCGCAAAGAGGGACCACACTCTTCTGTATGCGCCCGCCACTGAACGTTAATTTTAATAATAATAATTGTCGTGCTAATTAATCACTTTTCATACCACGAATAAAATACGACAACGTTAGTAAAAAGATCAACAATTGTAGCGACGGGCATAACGCGACCATTACAAAATATTTCCACGTGGCTAACGCCGCAGTCAGTTGCCGACAACTTTAATTGTGAGTGCGATATAGATAGGTACATTTGAAACGGTTATTTCTGGCGGTGGAGCGATAAGATTTAAACAGTACATTTCTTTCCGTCCATTAAATCACTTAAGGTGGACACGTCGCCCGCGGTAGATTTGTTTAGCAATTCCATCCAGCACCGCGACGGTCTAAGCGGACAGTCCTTTAATTAAAACTGGGGCGTATAACGTTGGCGCTTAATGTGCGTCCGGCGGCGTAATGGCACTGCCTTTAATTGTACCATGTCAATTGTGTCCCGTAACATTCATGACGGTGGCGAAAACTGAATCCCCTGACCAGTCCTTAGATTGTATTATGTAGATATGTATTCACTGTTTACCAGAAAATCAATTTGTTTTCAAAAAGTGGAAGACTAATAGTAAATTAATTATCTCTAGTATTTTAACCGTATTGATAGAAAACTTGGACAATAATTTTACGTATTTGAAATAGACAAAACCTAATGGAGACCTTAGCAGACAGTAAATATATGTAGCATGTGTAAGATATGTAGTTATTGCATAGCTGATGAACGTGGTAACCCCCAGCTTTCAAAACGATAGTACTCGAGATATACTTGTAGTCGCTTAAAAGTGAATTCGAAAATAATGTTCAGTTTATAGAAATACTGACAATGTTTTTCCAGCCCTGAGAAGTACATTAAATAACGTTAAGTACCAAATATTAATTTGCATTGTTGCATTATATAGCATCTGAACCATTCCAAACCATTAATAACAATATCAAAACAACAAATTGTATTTTTCAAACGGACGCAACAAGACGTAACAGAAACGAAACAGTTATTATTATTCTATCAAACAGTTATTATTATTCTATCAAACAGTTATTATTATTCTATCAAACAGTTATTATTATTCTATCAAATTATACATACTCAAATGCCTATTTATCGAATTTATTGCTTTATTTATACGCAAGAACATTTTGATTTTGAACATTTTTGATGATGAATGAGACAACGAGCATGTCTCTTCTATACAAATTAGCCACTGGTAGATTAACCCAAGCTCAGAGAATACAAAACAGATTTTTTCTTACTGTTAATTTACTGAAGGGAATGAAAAGGTTTTTTTTCAGTGGCAATCGTCACGTCCCGTTAACGAGCTTCTTTAGTTAACATTGTTGCGTGGAAAAATGCGATCCGCCTCTTATTTTAAAGAATTGGCCTCTGTTATAATCTTTAAATCTTTGGAAGTGTTGAGAAAGACAGAGTTAGCGAAAACGATTAGTGCACGATTTATTTGACTACAGATGGCGGAAATTTAGGGATTAGAAGGGGTAGCTATTAAAACAAATACCCATATAGAAGTTAAAGTTTATCCTTACCATAAAAAGTGAAACAGCAAAAAAGGATGAATCATCATTATTTGGGCACAGTGCAAGATAAAAGTTTTCAATGCAAACTTCTAACAAACTAAAAAGAAAGCCGCTCGAATGAATTGAGATTACAAAATGAAATATTAATAATGAAAGCAATTTAAATAAATATTACAGGGTCGTACATTTAAATATTAAACAAACTATGATAATAATTTATGTGCATAAAAATAACAAAAATAAAAAAAAATTGAGAGCGGATTGACATCTATATCTCTACTAGTTGACACGTGGATTGAAAAAGTAACAGGCCATGGCCAATAGCTCGCGAAATTCGAACTAGACACTAGACATTTTATTGTAGTTGTACCTACAGACACTACAAAACCTAAATTACAAAACGAATTCTACTACTACTAGACTAACTATACTCTAAACTAACTGACTACCTAGAACTCAAAATAAGATGAGAAATTAATGTTCCATTTTAATGTTGTCGATTTTGAAGTACAATATTATAATAGTGTTTAATGATAAAACGGCAGGTTTGAAAACGTTAAATTGAGCTCTGAAACGGAAATCATTATCGAAGCGACTAAGCCACTAGGAACAGAATGGTATTTAAAGTTTCAATAGTTTAATGTTATTGTAAAATGTAATGTTAACGGCTGTTTCATTAACGAGTTTGCTGAGCTTGCTCCCAATGCCCGTCATTGCGTCTACCTGGCCTTAATTGAGGAGGGTCAATTTGTGGTCAACGGCATTAAATGTTAAAGGGTCGGTAATATTATTCTATGTAACAGTTTTACACTGTCAACCCGTTGCGTAAATAGGAATAGAAGAAAACGAAACCACTGAACAACCAATGAAAATGTTTAAGTAACAAATAAGACGAACATACGTAATGTATGTAGTTTGGATTGCATAATTCCATTAATTTCAACGATTTCAATGGAAATCTTTAAGAAATCAAAATCACGTTCCTCGAAACAAACTGTTTACAAACATGCAATTTACTCGATTGGCAAATATCATCTTATAGACGTTCTTCCCTTTAATAAATTATTGCTTCCAGTGTATTCTTAGCTACTCGTATATCTAAGGGTTTTTGAGTTATTATAGTAGAAACATTTTACGCATTAATAGAAAGTAATAACTTCATTGTAAAACTAAAATTATAATATGAAAATTGACTACAATATTTAACAAATACTTGTATACAAACGAAAATAGACAAACACAGTATCTTGGTATATTTTTTTACTCTATTGGTTACCTAAATGAAATTGTCATTAAATATAAATGTTAAGAAAATATACTCTAAAAAAAATAAGAAATTAAATTTAACCGCGAAACTATTTTTCGTCTTAGCGAAACATCAAAGAGATCGTTGTAACTGAGACGACAAAAAGAATCTCAAAAAGCAATCACTGTTACTAAGGAGGATTCTGTCTAGTATCACAGAGTCGTCTAGAACACCTCGCTCGGCCCGACAGTTATTTACCGCGAGTTGAGAGAGCGCACAAAAGCTGAGAGTCCACTTGACTTCCTCGAATTGACGACACGGTTCGATCGGGAGATAATAATTGTCGGTTCACGTCTTTCCATGGAATCCTATTGCGCAAACCGCTTCGTCGGCTCACATCAATACCTCAGCTCGTCTTTTGTCTCGTGCCATACCCATTGTTCATTTTGGTCGAAATGGCCTTGATAACGCGACACAATTCACCCAAATTGATGTGTACGCAAATTGCATGGGTACCATTTTATATTAATGCAATCAAGCACACTTGAGAAATATTATGTTTTATGTATTTAGTTATGTTATCTTATTTATGTAAGATTTTCTATTTAATGGAAACTCACGATAATAGTAAGATGTAATAAATCGTAAGATGTTAAGTTGGTATTCATATCATGAAGGATTTAAATATACAAAGTGGTAAAATTACTAAATCTAAATAGAATGATAAAATCTAATAGTAATTAAATTTATTACCCATTTTTTTCATTTTTACATTTGATATGACAAATAAACCTTATTATCATATTTACTGTATATTATTCACTCCAGCGCATGCCCTGTATAAGCTAAGATATAATTTTAAGCCTTATGCCTAATTTTATAGTGACTACTTAAATATTAAGCTTAAAAAAACATCATAAAAACTGTATTTGTTTTCCAGCATATCCGGACTCACCGTACATCTTGCCCTCGTCGGAGAGAATGATCTTGCGCCTGCCGCAGGGGGGGTATATCGCCAACGCTTCCTGGAAACTCTGCTCGATATCCGGACTCCACACCCCCTCCGCATCCGCCGCCGACATGTCCTGCAAACGTACATTTGATATGGTGACCAGTCAGTTAAGGAATAGATCTAATAGGGAATAAAAACATACTTGCGGTCGACTAGTTAGTTACAAATTACAAGCTTTGAATAATCTTATTATTTCAAACTATGTATATCGATCAATGTCAATAACACGGTACTACTCGTATACTCGTATCTACATACTATATCAGTAGATAGTAGTAGCATTCATTAGGCAATAAGACAAATTGTTTCCTAACGAGGAATATGAATTAGAAAAAAAATGAGGAGTTATAATGGATAATAAGGAGATTGATATTACTATTATAATATTAATATACCGATTGAAAATACTGATTTAATATTTTAATTTTATCTGAAAAGAATATTGTTGGATGTGTATTGTAAATGTAAAGACACCTACTTCTTAACCTGTTATCAATGTTACGATACATAATTATTATTAACACAATATAATATAAGAAACAAACATAACATCATGCCAGGTCCCTAACAGGGTAGACAGAAAGCACAATTTATATATGTAAGGGACACATATTATATTTTATGACCCATTGCAATCGAAATTTTTTACTTTATCTTTAGTTCCGAAATTGTTTGACCGGTTTCTGCTCAAATATCATTTTTTGAGATTATTTTAGCTGGATATTTTGGATATATTTGATTGGAAATTTACATACACACATTACTTTTTAAACTATAATATTAACAATTTTAGGTTTTTATGATCTAATGGCTTGAAATACCTAACACGACAGTTAAAATCGTGTAATCTGTGCTATGAGTGACTCAGCCAACAACGAGGACTTAACCAAACCATGGCATCAGAGTATGCTGAGCACCTTAAGTGGGCACTAAGTAGTGTTCGAGAATGAAATAAATTACCGTGGCAATGTAAATAATATGAGCCAATTAGTTGAATAGCTGAGTTGGCCATGGCAAAAATAAGTCTTTTGACTTATAGAAAATCTACATTTTTGGCATCTCTTTTGCCTCAAAGATATATGTATTGAGTTAATAGTAAAATTTACAATACTGTTGCAATATCATGATGAATATTGATACGTTTGAGATAAAAATCAATAAAATATTTGTATAGAACCGTGACGTTGGAATCTTAAATCAACTACAATGTAGGGAAAATCATGGGGAAACATACGCAATTTAGAATTCTCGCTAATATCCCGATCAGAAGATAGTGTTATTCGACTGAGAGATTAAATTAAATTAATGTAATATTTTATTTCAGCATTTTATTTATCGCACAATGTACTTATACTTATCATTAACTAACAGTATTAGCTATTTTGGTTACATTTAAAATCGGTTGCTGGCACTCTGGAGAGCTGTTCTAATATAGATAAATTCCTTCGAAAACATAGTTCCCACTTCTGTTACAATATTTAGTCTGCATAAACTCATAGGTTTAAGAGTATTAAATAGTATCCTTGACTCGGAAGTGTCATACAGCAGTTACAGTTCAGTCATTATGGTTTTTAGTTTGATCTAACTTAGTAAAGTAGTTTAGAAGTCACAGTAAAGTTAGTTGGCATTAGGAAAAAAAAAATCATCATTGATAAATAATTGTCAACCTTTAATGATATCACCATGTCTGTTAAAGTGGTTGCCTTAAACGACACCTGTTTTCAATCGGAAAATGAAACATTTACAGCTGGTTTCTATTCTGTGCGCTGTACTGTACGCTGATGTCCAAAGCCCGACTAAGTTGCAATATTAGCGCACAACTTGCACCGTGTACCTTATTAGTCATTACGGACGTAATAGCGTATCGATTTGGTACGTGGAGCAGATGTTATTAACCGTATACTGCGAACTACGTTATACGTAGTTTGCATTGTATGATTAACGTCTATTCAAACCTATACATATGTACCTACTAGAGATAGGCCGAGTTGAAGTTATACCGACTATCTGAGTAGAGTTTAAATTGAATTGAGAATTTAGAAAATCTTACATTTCTAGCCATTAATTCGGCAGTAGCTAGGCGCTAGAATCAAGCTATTCCGCCGATTACGAATAGATGAAAAGTCGCTGAGTATGGCGAGTAGATACCGAGTTTTAACCGAGTAGTCGGCCCATCCTTATTACCTACATATTTGTATTATAGAAAACTTGGAGAAAATTTGTAGTGCAGGCAATTTTTAAGATAAATATGTGAATTTTTATCTATATATAATGTGTTGCATATTTTGAATTGGATAGAGACTTTTACCTATGGATCGCGACGCATAGTTAATAACTATTGACATGAATGGAAAATACCAAATAAATACTTACAACTACTTTTTTTAAACTTACAACTTTTCAAAAAATGCTATTTACATATTTATCCAACACAGATAGAACATAACCGAAGTATTTAAATTACGCAGTCCGCACAAAAGGGTTTCACATCTGTTCAAAGATATCACCCGAAGACTTTCGTTTAAACGGAAGAGGAGACGGTGAGTGCGTCATTGTAATTAATAGAGTCGGTTCTATTCTGAAAGGGAAATAAAAATAACGCGGCGCATCGGCTTCACTCTGGTCGGGCGATCGAAAACATTGTGAATCACAGTTCTGTGAAACCACTCGAAACGAAACAGCTCTGATTCTGGATTAGTTAAATCGCCGATCACTTTTTGCTACACTTTTCGGTTAATTTATCTACTGTTCGCCACTGACACTTACTAAAATGTGCATGATGATGATGATATTAATGAAATGAAGAAAGAAAGACGAGATAAGAGAAGAAATGCTGATTTTTCCAAAATTGTATTTTATGTAGGTATTTCATTAAAAAGAAACTTTGAATTTAAGATGTGTGAAATTTTGCTATACATCCATCTATATTTATACTCTACTGCGTTACTCTTAAACTATTCTCTCTGCGTTTTAAAGTCAAAAACTATTCGCTAACGTTGATGAAAAACTTATGCAGAAATCTGCTGCACACCTTAGTATGTTAGTGTACATAATGTTGGCTGAAGTGTGTAAAGTCTTCCGCACTTCGTCGGAGTGAAAGACCTTAAAACATTTTTCTTTACGAGAGCGGACCCGTGTCCAGCAGTGAGAGGTTAACAATAAAATGTTCCAAAAGAAAATACACTCACCTTCTCATCGTCGCTCGCGTCGCCGACATCGAGGTGCTTGGCATCAGCGCCGCCCGATCCGTTGGTGTCGGGCGCGCCGGCCGCTGCGCTCCACGGAGAAGCAATGGTGCCGGCCGCGAGCGCACCGCTCGCTGAAACAAACAGTTTTCATACATAAATCAAAACAAATACAATAACCTATTGTATTGTAACTGAAATTTTTAGTAGAATGAACTTTAAAGTGCATCCAAAAGCTTTGACAAATTAGCAAACGATCTGTTATGTTAATCGACGAGGAGCGTGGGTGACCTACGATCGCTACTAGTAAATTTCCTTATTTCCGTACATGAAAGATACAACAATCTATTTTTTGTTCTAAGTGTAAGATTTCAGAACAGTTAAAATTTATACGAGGTTTACAATACGAGTAATGTTTTGCTGTAGGAGTATGAGGCGTTACGGGGAGATAAGTAATGGGCAATAATTGACATTAATGGATTGTATCACAACGTGTAATTTCATTATTTTCGACAGCAGAAATAATGTAAAGCAATTCCATAATAAGATATTACTTTACTTTATCACTTGCACGATATAATCATTTAAATACTACTTTGATTCTTCAAATATTCATTTAAATATCAAAGTATAACAAAAAACATTATTATTATTTCCTCCATATTAAATTTCATGAAACGCCGATCAGGCGCGACAGCGTATAGAAAGACATACATCGTTGCATTTACAATAGTAGGTAATATAGACGATGTACGCAAAGTACATAATTATTAGCAATTAGAATTTCCCATTATATATTTACGTAGGTATGAGTATGGACGAATTGGTCGAAGTGACGTCAAACGCGTGTTTGCTTACCGAGCTGGCATTCGTATTCGTATCCTGCATTAACACTCGAATGTAAGCAAACACGTATCCGTTGCGGTCCTAACAGTGGCATACATCGAGAAGATACCAAACCCATCTGTGCGGATCTAATCAAAGCATAAAGACATATGCCTTTATCATTTATTTAATAATAATATAACAATAAATCAATTAATATAGGTATGGTTCGTTCACTTCATGTAAATTTGTAATTCTTTTCACACATACTTCATTCAAATAAATACTATAACACTATTTAAACATTGTTGAATGATATCGCTAACAAAGGGGAGATGGCAAGGGAGCTGCTGTTTTTCTTTGCAAAGATACAGCGTGCTGAACAAACAACATTGTTACAGCTTTGACACTTGGATCTCTACATAATAAAGGTACTATATAACAAATTAATTTGTAAGAAGCGTAACGCTGCCTCTCTCATTTGCTCAATTTGCAATACCATAAATTATCAATCCAAAAGCATCAACCACTATGAAAATTACGTAAAAATAAAAAGTATATGAGTAAATGGAAAGCTAGATCATAATCAGTATTTTCATTGCGAACAAACGGACGCCCATTTCAAGGCTATTTTAATAATAAATTCGTAGTATTGAATCGAGTGACGTCGTAACACGTTTGTTTACAAGCCGACGATCGCATTGTGGTTACTGCACTAATACTCCCTAATGTAAGCAAACACGTTTATTACTACTATGGACGTTGCAGTGCATCCCTAGACATAACTGTGTACGGGTACCATAAACAATATTCTATCGTCACTGCTGGAGTTAATACAATTAAATTGTTCTTTTCTAAAATCGAAGATAATATAGAGAAGACAATTTTTATTAGACTTAGTAGCCTGTGTCAATAAACATATTAATTATTAACGTAATCGTGTGTTAATAGTGAATAGCAAATGCGTATCTTTTAAGCCGTAAAGTTCACCTCCTGCAAATTAACGATCCAATAACCTTTACGCAGATTATAGTACGAACAAATATATGTACGTAACGCTCCTATAATAGTACAACATGCAAGTGTGTATCCAGTAACAGTAATTCGACCTGAGTATAAACCCGCGGTAAACGTTAAGTCACCAGCTTTTATATGCATGTCACCGCGGGTTATGCGGATCAGTTGAAATCTGGAATCTATGAAATTTATACTAATAAAAGTGAAATTTAAAAATAAAATTAAACAAATGTTTTTATTTGAATAATTCAACGCTATATTTAAATTACTTCTTGTCATTCTTGTATACCTAAATTTTTTCTTCAAAAGAACTTAATAAGTGAAAATTCGTATTGACTATCGATAATATAATTTAACAAACGAAATATAAAACCGTCGCCTAAAAACCACAATGAGGCATCTCAATTTGAATTTTCTTAATACCGAAATAATCTTTGTTCCCTCAAGATTCGCAAAGCGAGGTCGTAAGAATTCCTGAAATTTTCATACTTACTGTTAGAAATATGCAGGTACGAAACGGTAACAATATAAATATAATATCAAAACGGAGAATTCCGTTATGAAGATCGGATCGAGAGCGGAGAGAGTAAAAGTATGCGCCCGCCCGTCTCCATAGCGCTGTCCTCGCTACTTGTAAATCCTGCTATATTTACGTTATTGCTGCTTCCTTATAAAGGACTATGTTTAGTGCTACTTTTATAGTATAATATTTTAAATATATTAAGAAATATGAAATACACTATTTGTAAATCAGCCAATAAACTTCAACCTATCAACAATACATTTTCATTCGAAGATTGCACTTTCAAAATTATATTTCCTGAAATAAGCAGAGGACAGTGTTAGCTTATTACTCGACATAACTTGCAAGAATTTTTGGTTAAATAGAATTATTTTGAGTTTTGTATACTTGCGCGATACATATTAATTACTTGCTTTTGCCCGCGACTTCGTCCGCGTGGAATAGTTACTTTTAGCAACGTTTGGAGTATTTCAAAATAAATCATAGCCTATATGTTGCTGAGCTCTAATAGCTATATAACAAAAAAAGTTTCATCGAAATCCGTCCATTAGTCTTTGCGCGAAAGCCGGAAAACAGACAGACAAAAATTTCAAAAATTTTTTTTTGGCTTGTATTACCTGTATGAAGACCCCTAGGCGTATTTTTTTAGTTTTTATTCAATGTACAGAATTGAACTCTTCTAGAGTTTTATTATATGTATAAATAGATATAGATAGATAGATAGATGAACGACATAGAATCGAAATTATAGCTCTACAATATGAATTGGACGGTCATGTTTTCAATTAATATGTTGTATTCTGTGGTTGTTTTCTTTAATTGGCTATTTCATAATAACTTTAATATCAGAAGCTATTTAATATTTTACGTTACACCAGATATTCCTTCTCATATCATTTCAACCGTTGTCCCTCAACGTGAAGAGCTTTTAATCAGGACAATTTGACGAATAATTCGACTCTACATAGAGCGGTCACGGACGAACTGTGACGAAGAGTATTCTATCAACGAGGTATAATTAAAATTTTCAAGTGTGCTTGGTTACGGCATTTTGTTTACAAACAATGTGTAAATTTTATCCTAGGGGAGAATTTACAGAATACATTTGACCTAAAAACAATTTAGCCGGGTATTTCTATTTTATGTTAGACTAGTATTTTTTAATAGTCATGTAAATAACTTTAAAGTTTACGTGCATATATTGCTTGGTTTTCCTTAATATTTAAACAATTTAAAAGGCGAAGAAGTTAATATACGAATGATAATTCACGTGACTTTTTAACGATACTGACAAACTTCTTCCTTTGTCTTATTATACATACATACATGTTCGATCGACGTACAGGGGGACAGATCACGAGCGTTCTATAATTAAAATAATAAAGCATCGGTAGGGCCCACCCATTGTGTTAATATGACAAGTGTTCGCAATAAGTGTGCCCCTCGCAGCGGCACGTTAGGGTCGATGTGTCGGTACTGATGCTTGGTGCATTAAGCAATCAAAATATTTCATTTATTGAACAACGATTTCAATAATTCTAGAAATGCGCGTTTTCAGTTTTGTGATGCTTATTTAATTAGTTATTACTGTATACGTACATTAACTGTGAACTCCGTTACGAACAAAATTCAGGTTTCGATTACTATAGTTAAATAATGATAATGATAATCTTCGGGATCTTTAGGCCTTTTGGAAGATTTATCACTTCATAATTCAACTCTCTCCAAATTTAACGTAAATTAAACGCTATGCAATATAATTTGTGGTTTTGTTCTCATCTGTAATAATCATTTAGGGGGAAAATATCTTTAATTTCTAGGACAACACGACGTGAAAATTTTTTCGCTAATCATTTACATCCAATCAGTTTCCCACGAGGTTAGACACAGACCACGAGTTTCCATTTACTAATGATTGATACAAAGAAGTACAAAAATCTACACAACATTCTGGCGCTATTAAGTAATGTGATAATAATATATGTACAATATGCATAGGGACACCATTAATTAATTTTCACAAAGTGCTATAAAACTGTGAACACTCTGCTTAACCCGCGTTTCGGCAAAGGCCAAACCGTAATTATATTGGAATACCGAAATTAAATTTGGCGACTACGTGGGTAGTTACTGATTAATTACAAAAATTTCGAATAATGAAGAGCGCGTGGTAGTGACAAGGTGGCAGATTACAAACGATCTGGAAAGCGTTACCGTGCGCGGTCGACGCTTGAATAGCCCACCGTTTGTGGCAAATATTCAATAGCACTACCCCACTAGGTACGTCAAAAAGTCGGCCCCAGTTGGTATCTTTAAGTAAAAATTGTGAAAACTCGTCGGGTGCGTTATAGACGGTTCAAAAACGTCTGACAGACTGGTTAGCCAGTAACTCGTATTTCTGTCAATCCGAGTTGGCACAGCATAGTGTTACTACTACATCGTCATCTCACGCGCTGGCACTGATGGCGCACGCGCGTGGGGAGTTCGGGCCTCGAGGATCTCCTCCT
>DWUN01000329.1:0-24712 GCA_018249975.1 Passova gellias
TTGAAAAATTCTTTCAGTGTTAGATAGCTCATTTATCGAGGAAGGCTCTAGGCTATATAACATCACGCTAAGATGAAAAGGAGAGGAGCAGCAATAAAAAATAATTTATATGGCAGAACAACGTTTGCCAGGTCAACTAGTTAAGGATATCTTGAAATAAATAAAAGCAAGGTATAAGATAATAATGAAATAAAAGTACGCACCGTAAGCTATTCGTTGCGATTTCGGACATTACTATTAGAAACATTCCATACTTCTCACAGTCACCTACCAGTACCATATGGTTTAGAGCGTTCAAAAGTAACGCAAGCCACTGGTTTAACACGTCGATTAAAAACTTAGCCGTATTGCCTCTGATGTTTAAATTTTCCGGTTGGTAGGATATTATCGCATGCACGACTAAAGCGCTACATAGGATGCTATTCGGATTACTGTTCATCTTAGGTACTAGAGCGTTTAGACAGGAAAGTAGCTGCTCAGTGCTGTAAGCGCTTTGAACAGATAGCGGTGAAGTGGATTCGTGCGAGCTGATTCTGTGGATTAATCAGTACAAATATGTTATTATTCCCATATCTATCTATATCTGTATCTAAATGAGCATAAATATTGTTCTTAAATAAACGTTTCACTGATGTTGCTGTTGTTCAAAAATTCGAATCATTGATATTATAATGAATAAAACAATTTGAATTTGAAAGTAATAAAATGTCCGTACTCATTAAGCAGATCGCATATAAAATGTAAACACGCTTCAACGGCGGCTTTAGAGTCGGTGGCCGAGTATTGGGCTAAGGCGCGCACGGCTGCCGTCATTGCATATGCTGCGTGTTCCTCGGCGAAGAAACGACGATCGCGCCATATGAGACGGATACATGATATCACGGACCTGCATCAATAATAAAGAAACTAGACAGACCTTCAACTGCGGAAGCGCCTTAGGATGTATACCGGCTAACTACAGGCCTATGTCAATATTATAAGCAATCTGTAAGCGATCCATGAAAAAGAAGTTGTGAGGATATACAGAGATTCTAAAGAATTGATTTTAATCGTGTAATCCGGATCTGGAGTTATAGGCAGCAGTGGCCATTTGTCACTGTTACCAACTCGTTGGCAACTTTCTGAGCGTGAAAAAATTATAAGGCGTAAAATGCAATTGACTTTCTAATGAAACTTGTACTTTACCGAAAAACCGAAAAATCCAAATTGGATGTGGCTTCGCACAGGAAAACAATAATATCGTTATCCAGCAAATATTCTACCGTGCGATTTCTTTCATTAGAGTTCACTTTATATCTGTTTATAACTTCTATTAGATACCCGCATGCTTTATTTTGAGCTGCAGTATCTCGCGAAGTTAGCAATCGTTTTATATCACATAAAGCATTTTGTTTACTACTCGGATTATAAGTTCGATTAATATTTGCATTTACCATTTGGGAATACATCGTACGTTTAACTCTTAAATTCCTATTGTGTTCCTTTTTTAAAAGTTGCGCCATCTATACGTGGAGATTGTTCGATAGGCAAAGGAATTTAGACTCTCTATAAACCAACTGATTGGTATTATACTGCATGTAGATTTAAAAAAAATGTCGTCTTGAAATTTAACACAAAACACTTATGTTATGATTTACGAGCAACAATTTGTTAAAATCAATGACCTTTAACTTTTATATTATAACAGAAAATTATTAAATTCCTAACAAAGTTTGACTATTAAAATGGGCACACTGGTAACACTAGAATCGCTAAATGAATGAGTAAGTGACTGGCTGTCATTCTCATCTGGTTCTGGTAGCTTCTGTAGTTGAATGTTGGAAGTTTTATTTTTCGATTAATTTATTGTTTATTTGCTTTAGCAAATTGTTAATCGTTTTCTTGTGCGTTCTGATCGTACCTAGTTAAAATAAAAATGGTGGGTATGTTTATAATTGTATAATTAAGGGTTAAATAAATAACATTGCACACTCTTGCTTGGCGTCTTAGCTTCTATTTTAATGTAAACTGAGCTTTGTTGCAGTCTGTAATGGAGTTCTTGAAGGATTTACCGTCGTACGATGAGCACAATTTCACATTATTCAATACTGACCATGGAATCAGGAATTGCTCCAAAAGGCCCTCAATATACCTTCCTACAAAAGACATACCTTCCGAGCAAAGTTGAGTATTGACTCCTAACTTGACTAATCTCTTTATTATTGGTCCAAAACGATCAATATGGTGATATATTTTTTTTATTTTTTAGTTATCGTAACAGAGAAAACAAATATACTACTAAGATATCTACATCAGCAATGGGAGAAAAAGGTGACAATTAAAATTACTTACTTTATAAATTAATTAGTCTATAATTTTGAGGTTGTTTTATGAAATCCCAGTAAGTAAATGCACAGCAACTTATCACAGTATTATTGTTTTAAAAATCATGTATATAAAAAATACATTATACGTAAAGAATGCAAAACTATTTACAGAATAACAACTCACCGAAAAAGCGTGATCAAAGTCATATTGAACAAAATGGTGATGAAAACAGACCACGCAAAAGGCCATGTTTGAACTCTCCATTGAACTGAAATAATAAGAAGGTGGTACTTGTTACTTTGTGCTTCAGTACGGACATTACAAGGACATGTATGATAAATAAAAAAATTAAAAAATATTTGTTCCACAATATTAGGGTCAAATTAGTCTTTAATGAGAAGCCTTAAATAAGACAGTGCCATTACAGTAACGACAATCATCTGACAAAATTCATTCAAAAATGTTGAACAGAAAAAAGTAACTATCAATTTTACATTTGTTAATGATTCTGTGAATTTGATGACACAAAGTTATCACCTGTGTGATGTTTCTCTTCTATTATAATCGTTTCAAACACTAATATTAATACAGATATTGCAATGCTTAGAGGGGTAAAAGAAACAGGGTTTCAGTTAGGTAGACGACGAAACCAAAGTTTGAATATAGTGCTCAAAGAGCAACCAGGGTTTTCTTGGTTGTTCATGTGAATATAATGAAGCGAAATGAGAATAGCCTAAGACTGTCTCGTCGGGAGAGGCCTACGTCCAGTAGAGGACAGGCAAGTCACACCCAACATTTTCTATATCTTATTCAGATATTGCCGCATGTGTTTAAGGTTTATTATCACATGTGTAGGGTATTGTATTGGTGTTCGAAGGGTTTAGTTACATAAATATCATATTCCTTTTGTATCTCATGTTACATGGAGTGACTTTGTCATGAAATGCACGGAATAAATACACTCGTAGGATTTTAATGTGTGATTCCGACTAGAAATATCCTAAGGGGATTTATTACGCGGATCAAAATTGCAATCCTTGCTTGTTTTATACATAGTGGTTAAAATTGTGTGATTGTTCAGTCTGCTGTGTTGTTAAAATCCATAGATTATCAAAGTCTTCCGAAAATTATAAACAATAGAGGCACATGGTATTCTGTTTTTGAAATTTAAAAAAATCCATTAACAATGCTCTAAATTGGATTATATTCTTTAGGTTTTTTTGTAGCAAGTATTTTATATTCTCTGTTTTTCCTATATATAATTTTGTTTTCAAAATCTGTTTCAAGATTATCATAAAAATGCTGTAACATGATAAGATCCTGCATTTTGTATTCATTGTAGTTAATGATACTTATGTAATTGGTGCATATAGCTCCAGTGTTTTTTTATACTTTTTGGTACTTAGCTATAACACTTAGCTGAAATTTGAAACAAAAAGGAAATATCCATGGGAAATCATACTTCATACTAATATTATAATGAGGAATGATTTGTATGTGTGTATGTAACGAATAGGCTCAAAACTACTGGACCGATTAAAAAAATTCTTTCACCATTTCAATGCTACATTATCACTGATCAATATAGGCTATACTAGCTTTCGCCCGCGACTTTGTCCGCGTGGAATAGTGTGTATTGCAATAAAAGTATCATATGAAATAAAAATGCTACCCAAAGTCACTATTACATGCGGACAAAATCACGGACAGAAGCTCCCTAGTAATAAGTTGGCACACTTGTAATTCAATATGGAGTCCTATCAGCTGATTTAAAAAAAATTCAAGGTTGGTTAGTAATAAGCTAGCGTACTTGACATTTCAGACAGAATGCTATTGCTCACATATCAAGCTTAGAATCTAGATTGGATCTTATTACCTTATGCGACTGTAGCCTGGATACAACTCATATTAATTTATATCTAATTGTATTAGATAACGTTTTCATTTTATATATTAATGCATGTATAATACAAGTATAAGCCAATATATTTGTAACATAAAACTACAGTGACAGCATTGATCATAATTGACATGGCTCAAACTAAGTGATAGCGATTGATCAACCACGACAATATAAGTGTGTAATTCTTGTCCATTTGCAGTTTAGCCGAATAATTAATAAAACTGAGAACAATGTGAACTTGTCAAAGCTGAACAGGTAAAGTTAATTTTGCAGGGTACGCTAAATGATTTCCATTAGTATTAGTCTCGGCAGTCTATAAGTATCATGATGATACAAGTTCAATTTTCACGTATAATTCTATGTATTGTGCACAGTATCTGAATTTGGACAGCGACGAACTTAGAAGTAAGTTTTATTACATAGGTATATACTTTTTGTAATGGTCCAAGATGGTTTAAATTTTTGTATTGTTGGTAATTTAATGACTAACCGGACTAACCGGACTAACTCTTTATTCGGGTGAGAATAATCACAGTATATTCTAAGCATTTGTTACAGAACTACGGAAATACATGGATTATCTAAATTTGCTTGGTTCTTATTTTGAATTTCTCTACTTCCTTTGCTACATGATACTATTTACAGGAGTAATGCCATAGAGTACGCTCTAGGGTTGAATCCAAATGTTATACACTACATTTAAGTTTAGATATTATATTACCTACTACATTTAAAATGTAATAAATTACAACGATGTTTATTAAATACCTAGTAATAGCTGTTGGAACATATTTTACACATTTTCATATTAAAATTTAATGATGTGGAAAAATCCCATGACTATAATATAATACTGAAAGCAATTATTTAACAAAAAAGATAAAATGCAATTGATTTCAGTAGCATTGCAAAGACACAGTCAAGATGGGAATGGGATCGAACAAATGAAACAACGAAATATGACTGAAAAATAACTTTATTCTAGTAATTATATTTATCTCACAATTTGAAAAATTAGTCCACAGCATGAAAACAACGGTCAGGTGTCAGTAGGTACCTAATGGAATCGTCTTAATCTTAATAGTGATAAAATTTACTTATACTAACACCGAAGGTCTCTAGAAGCTTCTATGATTTTCAGATGTCACAGCAGTTATATTGAAACCATAACAACGGAAACAGTTATAACTAAAAATACCAAGTTTCAATGACTTGCAGCTTATAATTACTATTATAGATTGCTTTAACGTATAGTTAAGAAATTATATCATCCAGCTCTTAAGATGTAAAATTAAAATCAAATGTTTTTTTCTTCGACCACCGTGAAATTATTTTTTTTTAATCCTTGGCGGGCACTTCGATAACTCGGGGCTTATCGATAATGCGAGCTGTGCGATTACCCTTTTCAACTATACCGATAATCCAGGCCTGGTAGCCCTCCTGCTTTTCAATGTCCTTACAATAAGCAGCCGCTTGTTCACGAGGCAAGCAGATGAGGAGCCCGCCAGATGTCTCCGGTGCATGACCTTGCAACAACTGAAACATGTTGCCGCAGGCCTTTGCAACGGCGGCCATCTTAGCAATTACCGGCAAATTATGAATAACAAACGATACTTCGTTCTTCTGATGGGAGGCCAGGTTTTGAGCATGTCCAAGTAAACCAAAGCCAGTCACATCAGTAGACCCATGGGCATTGTATTTATGCATCAGTCTAGCTGCGATGCGATTCAATCTACTCATCGAGTCCATCGCACGATGATATGCCTTGCGCACATCTTCTTCAGATACTACTAACTTAATTCTATTCCAACGCTCGGGCTGGTCTAGCCACTGGTGGGCATTGACGGCCACCTGCGTACCGAGAGGCTTCGTCAACACCAGCACATCACCCATAACAGCGTTGTCCGGCACGATATATTCGTTCGGCTGGCAAATAGTGGTGGCAACCCCTCCGATCGTACACCAGGGGTTGATTACAGTCTGGCCACCGGTGACTGACGTACCCGCTTCGAGAGCGGAGTCCTTGAAACCTCTCATGATGAGAGGTATAACCACATCACGCTCCTTTTCAGTCATTTTTGTCGACACGCCTAGCAGCATCAACATGTTGTCACACTCCGTCACTCCCATAGCATATAAGTCGCTCAAAACGTTCGCACACGCTATCTTGCCCATCATATACGGGTCGTCTACGAGGGGATAGAAAAAGTCCGTTGTTTGCACCAAACAAAGCCCGCCGTGCCGGAGCGGCGTCACCGAGCAATCCAAGCCGATACCGATACGCGGGATCGCCACATGCATGAATTGATCCTGCTCTTGCTGCGAGTAGTCTTGCTGTAGAGATTCCACGAGTTTAACGAGAACATCTTGAGGTACTTTACAACTTCTTCCCTTTAAGTCGGCGAATCGTGTCAAGCGAAAACTCGCTTCCAAGTCGTGCGCTACTGGGTCGAATGGCCGACGCAGGGCCAAGGCGTTAGGGTTACCGGCCATTTCTAATTGCGCTGCAGCTAAACTGTCTTGCGCTACACTGGACTGATACGACATATTACATAAAATCAAAACAATAATAAAGTTTCTTTTGAAGTAAGTTTGATAAAAATGCCGAAACCCGACACGCCGCCAAATGACGCTTGCAAAATGGCGTCTCTTTTACCAAGAGGTATCGGTTCAGAAATGAACTTTTAAATTCATGCTTCTTATTGGTTAATACAGCACATAAACAATCAAGTTTCAAACGTCATTGGTTGTAATGAGTGTTGTTTAGTTCGTTGAAACGAAGAAAACCTGCCAATGACTACATTAGCATTGACGTTTCATTTTAAGAAAATGTTTTCTATTTACTTACAGTGAAATTTAATTTTTGGATTTCATAATTTTTATAAAATTCTAGGACGTCGTGTACATTTGAGTCCTGTGTTTAATGTAGGATGAATTAAAATTTATTTTAATAATTTGAATTTATCATGACACACCGCATATTATACTACTATCAATCAGTGTCTAGAGATCTATGATTATGAACAAAATGTATCATAAAAACAATGCAACACTTTATGAATAGTATGCAAATCAATCCTCATATACTAAAAAATTGGCCTTTATCACATTAAAAACAATGAATCCTCTTGCCAATTTTTCTAAATTGTTGTAGCTTATATAACGTATGTTTCTCTTACATATTTGGAATATTTGTGTTGATTAAATATAGCATGTTTTATTGCAGTTAATCTGACATACATGACATGATGTAGTTTTATATGCTGTGGACAATACGGAGTATGTGCATGACACTTAAACTTTTTAAATGATTATGACGGTTGAATGTTTTCATTTTTTACTTTAATTCGTGCAAATTTCTGTAATCGGATGTTTTATGTATTAATTGATATAATGCATGCAAGACGTAAATAAAAATGGCTCTAAACGGATGGAAGAAAATTGAAAATGAAGCCGGTTATCCCTGTTACATTGAGTGAGATAAATACTAACTTTCACCGAACAAGTCGCATACTTTAGAATAGTTTTAAACTTTTTTCTTGCTTTCTAGAGAAACAACAGGCAGACAAGAGTATGATCACCCACAATTCAGAAGTATAATCGATTCATTAAAGGAATACGATGCAATTAAATATAGCGCCTATCGCGTAGCTTTCAAAATATACGCTTTGCAAAACCAACTAAAAGGTCAGTTCAAAGCAATTTGTTTCAAGGTTCAATACTTACGATATTATATTAGTATATTGTCACCTACAAGTAAAACTCGTATATATGGAAGAAGTACATTTTATTATTCAATTCTATGAAGGTTTCAATAATAATAATAAACTTGCATAATACCACCCATGCCATTAAAACTCTATGTAAAAGGTAACTTGTTATAAATCAAAATATTTTATTCAGTGCCACCTCTTCGGGTTAGCTCAGGGGTATTCGCTCGACATCAGCTTAGTCTCTCCGAGAGCAGCTTGTCCCTGGACACAGCTGAGTTGGAGGCTGTGCTCGCTGATATTTACTTTGCTGCGGAGAAGGAACAACTTTTTAATGGCGACGTCGATTCGGCTGTGGATTTACTCATTAACTTATTGCTCAACGTGTACGATGAGTAAGTTATGGCAACACTCTTTACTTTAATCATAAGTGACTGAAAGGTACATTCTGTTATACTTTAACACAATTCCAATTTAAATTTCAGATACAAAAAAATTATATATTTATAAGGATACAATTCTTTTCATTAATATGACTTTTTTTATATATTACTAGCTGAGCTGGCAAACGTAGTTCTGCCATATAAACTATAATAGTATTTCTCCACTATTTAATGCATGTTATTTTACATATAAACCTTCCTCTACAATCACTCTGCCTATTAAAATAATCCACATCAAAATCGGTTGCGTAGTTTTAAAGATTTAAGTATACATAGGGATATAGGGACAGAGAAAGCGACTTTGTTTTATACTATGTAGTAATAGGCATTTATTCGTAAAAAAAAACCCTCGCGAATCAGTGGTTATATCATAATCATTTTTTTTTTTAAACAAAATAATAGCAGGATGTGTACGAATAAAAATATAATTAGTGTTACTTGGCGTGTTTTTGTATTTAGCATATTTTATAAGCTTTGTAGACTTGGGCTTTGTTGTGTACCTACGTACATTCGATTGAAAAAAACTACGTGGCCCGCTCGGGCACCCGGACATGAAACATTGGGTCAAAGTACGATATTTCTTGCATGCTGTTTATTTCATTAAATTTTAATGGCTTTTACCACGTGACGAAAACGCTACTAAAAATAACAATGTCGTGCTATCGATGTTACGGCGGTTCATAACTGTTATTGACCTTGCGTAATCTTCTTGTGCAGGTGATATCATAACACATACCCACTTGCACCTCTTGTTACATACTAAGCATATATTTATATATTGTTGATATTATAAATATTATACATTACAAACCGAAGTTAAATATTACATCATTTTATGACTAAATTATGACTCAATCATGAGTAGGTAAACCTAATAATTTAGGGTAAATGTAGGTAATGTTTTCTTCAAAGGCATTTACAACGGTCTTTTTATTTATTAGGAATTGTGTAATGTGTAATAAACGCTATATATTTAAAGGAATAACTTGAAATATAATAAAAATTATATATAGAACTAGCTTTTGCCCGCGACTTCATCCCGCCCCCTACCCCGCAATCCTCTTTAGGAGTGACACTTCATAAAACACGTTTTTTGCTAATCTCTACTTAGCGAAAGATATATTCCTGCCAAATTTAAAGTCTCTACGCCAAATAGTTCCAGATATAATGATGAGTCAATCTATAAATAAAAAACCCCATATAAGTATATACGTCAGTCGATATTTCTCAGACGTATATCTACCAAAAGTTACAATAAATAATTCTCCAATTAATTACTTCATTTACATTGGATTATAAAAACAATGGTTGATTAATTACTAGTACCTATATCAAATCGACTATAATCTACATATCATAAATATACCCACAACATTCAAATAAAATCGAAATGGTCAATTGGTATGGTAATCTGCAGTATACTCAAACAAGGTTTTTTTTAACATGTCAGTCTATCTAGCCAGGAGTAATTGTCAGAGCGGTTAAACCGATTTCGAACAGACTTTCACTATAAAATATAGGAGCTTATCTGCTTATGAATACTGTTTCTTATGAATAAAGAGTTCCTATGTGATAATTGAAGAAAACAACCTTAAAAATTGGACTTTTTAATTTAAAATAAATGGATGTTAAACGTTATATTTTATAACCTGCATTACCAATTTATCAAAGTTTCTCAATCTACCAAAAATAAACGCTAATGGAATCACAAAGCATAGCTAGTTATTAATGAAGCGAATTAGTTTTATAAATACCTAAGTTTATTATATACTGTCTAAGTTAATACAGAATAGAACACCGATTTGTAGGTGTTCACCTTCGTTTTTTTTAAATAGCTTTTGCCCGCGACATCGTCCGCGTGGAATAGTGACTTTGGGCCCATTTTATTTTTGTAGGACACACAAGAGTTTATATTTATATTATTTGCTATAAAAGTATCCTAGAAAATTAAAATGTTGCCTAAAGTTACTATTCCACGCGGACGAAATTGCAGCCAAAAGCTAGTTATACATATAAACTTTGCTTTTGAATCACTATGTATTAAAAAACGGCATCAAAATCCGTTGCGTAGTTTTAAAGATCTAAGCATATATAGGGACATACAGCGGAAAGAGACTTTGTTTCATACTATGCAGTGAAGAAAAGTTTTTCGCAAAAATAATATAAGTAAGTACTTCATTGATAACAATTTATTACTTAGATTATAATAGGGTTAAGTACTATCGAAACAAAACAATACAGTTTTATTAGAGGCTTGACCTCAATAAAGGAGAACATAATTTTATAAAGCATGCTTCGTTCAATTTGTTTCATATTAGTTTTGTTCAGCACTACTAAAAAAAGATACATTAAAAATCTTCAGATGTACGATCTGCATGTGAAGTAAGAAAATACCACTTCTACTCATATTCCTGAATCCGTCGCAAAAACATACATGTTGATATTGCAGTGACTTATCACCTATTGCGTGTTCTGGATCATTTGATCTGACACAAGTTTATAACTCTCTCGCTAACAAATATGAAACAAACGCTCATGGCTCGTAGGTCAATTTTCATTTGAGGCAAAATGTTCCGATCACAAGTACAGTTCGTGGCTTCGTAATGGTGAGCGTGTGACGTGGTCATAACATCGCGCCACTTTGTCATCCAATCCTCGAGGCCCGCTCGCGCCGTTGAATGCATCGCTTTCGGCTTTTCACTCGTCCGTCAACCGGCAAACAGGCGCTCAAAGGTTTTAACTGAAGTCCATATTATAGTCAGTAAAGATTTATAGTTCACAGTTCACGTGAACACGTGAAGAACAACGTTTCAGTTTTTGCCGGTTTGATAATATTGCTTAGTTTAGTACAACCAATAATCATAATAGTCGTATATAAAGTGGCGCTACTCTCTTAGAATTATTTCATTTGTCATTTTCTTGCGGTGATAATAGTGCTTGCGCAGATTAATACAAAAAAGTAAGTAATATTTTGTAATGTTTATATTTCTTATATAAAACCAGTTTTATGTATAAGCTTCGTTTAATAGCACTCCATACTCAATAGTAAAACAATTGTTTCATGTAATTTTACAAAACAAGCCTAAAATCTAACAACGTTTTTGATCACTGTATTAATTGTAGGTAACCAAAATATTTAAGATTCCCTGTATTATTAGGTAGTTACTTATACAAATTTCCTATAATATTTTTTGTTACATAAGTAACACAGTTATTGGCTATCTATGTATTTGTTTATAAAGTTAAATACTGATTTGATTTTTTTTACAATAAGTATTATCATAGTAAAATATATATGTGATTAAAAATAACATGATATAAGATATGTACTGAATAAAAATAACCTCTATTCTTAAACTAATTCTTCTATTCTAAGTTTAAAAACAAAATTTTATTTATACTAGGTTGATGCTTTTTAGGTATTTTCCCTAGTTAGTACTTTCCCTTAATGCATTGGAATTACAAATATGCATGATATATTTAAAAACTAAACTAACAATTTGGTTGGGGCTATTATACATTTACAATTACGAGATATTTATAATAAGATAATACAAACAAAAGTAGTCCGATGTAGGCTTACCCAAAACATAGTGTTAATAAGTATCTGATAGGGCCATCGCGATAATTGCAGTTTCGCGTGTTCAAAATTGAACATTTGATTTAGGAAATAAATTGAACAATGTGTAGTTTAATTTTAATTTCTAATTATTATTTATATAATGAAAATGTTTGTTAAGAATGATAATAAATTAAGAAACGGTTTTCTCATTTCACTAATTCAAATAAACAATTTGCAATAAATACTTACTAGTCAAACAGAAACACTAGGCTAGATAATAAACATTGTACAATGCTCAGCAGTAAGTAGGATCTTAACCCGTAACTTTTAGTATTATTGAATTGAGAAATCATGAATTTTTTAATTTCATATTTTTAGTCTAGTTAGATTTAATACATTTTTGACAGCTGTCGAAGTTAAATTTACATGAGTTACAGTGTTATGGTGAAATTGATATTTCAATGTTTTTCATGTGAAAAGGTATATTGGCATAGTTTATCATGTAATAAACCGTCGAGGAATTCCGTTATTTTATTGAGTTTTGTGAATCTAAAACGCAGAAAGTTGACGTAACTTTTGTTTGTTTTTAATACCTCTTGGATTTTGGAGATTTGACCTTCGACTATAACTTGAACTTGACTCGAAACTGATAATTTTTTTCGTAATATATACGTTGAATTGCAAGTGCAATTGACTTTCGCCTTATATTGCTATATTTTGAGTAGGTACTACCTAGTTGTTCTATTTCCGATTGTAATAGGCATACGTATCATCTATTTCGTTCAGTGTTTTAGGGATACATTTGTTATGTAGCTAAGTAGGCTACATAATTTTTCAAAGACAAAAACGTTTATCTCCACAAATATGGGTACATATAAAGGTTTTACGTAATTATTAGTTCAAACCATATTTTGCCTTTTTAAGAACTTGTCTCTAAGAACTATTAAGAAATTTAAGACATGGAAGTAGAACTACAATAGTTATTTATTATTGCTAAATTATTACTTCAAAATTAACACACATGTTAGATATTTAAAACAAATATAAAACCGTGACTCTGGTACCCAGCGTTGCACATATATCAAGATAAGGTATACATAACTAACTCTCATAAGGTAAAATATGAATACACCTGGGGCTTACATCAAGACTCTGGGGCTTGTATTTCTATTATACTTAAAAAAAATAGTGCAAAGGAATCTGATTATAAAACACAGCCGACAAATAGGAAGTTCACTGTCATTATAAATATGCATTAATCAGTTTATAAAATCATATCAATTCTATGTATCTCCAAACGTTATAATTTACTAGCTGACCTGGCAAACGTTGTTCTGCCATGTAAAATAATTTTTTATTGCTGCTCCTCTCCTATTCATTTTTGCGTGATGTTATATATAACACAGGCTATACCCTAGAGCCTTCCTCGATAAATGAGCTATCCAACACTGAAGGAATTTTTCAAATCAGACCAATATTTCCTGAGATTAGCGTGTTCAAACAATCAAACAAACTCTTCAGCTTTATTTTATTAGTATAGATTAGTATGATTTACCTTTATATAATATTCCTACTGTACAATATATTTGATAGCACTGAGTTATAATTTTGTTTCAGTTTTAATACACAATGGCTCCAAATTCTTCCGATGCAAATGGGATACTCTTTGAGAGTGATGCCACAACACCTGACCTAGCGCTTCCAAATGTGCCTATACAGCAGGCTAAGCCTTATTTGAGGAAGTTAGTTTGGAGAAATATCATTGCATTTACATATCTTCATATTGCTGCTTTGTATGGGGGCTATCTCTTCCTATTTTCAGCCAAATGGCAGACTGTTATATTTGGTAAGTTTGCTCATGAATTTGTTATCTAATAATTTTTATCTTGGTTTTATGTTTATATTGTTGTTATGACTGATAGTGCAATATCCAATATAATCATAATATATATTGTTTTTATTTCTTTCTAATATGATAGCTGTGATAATGGTGGATAACAGGAGTCTGCCATATGTGTAAGTTAAACTTCTATAGTAGCGATGGCTTGTAAACAGAGTATTTTGTTTGTAAGATAATTGTTAAGGCAATTTTTGTATGCTATGAATTTCACTTCATTTGATTTTGTGAGTCAAATTCCAAAGTAAACCTAATTAAAAGCCAAATTTTTACCATAACTGTTAGTACTATAGTGTAATTCATCAGAATCATCCCTTTCTCAAATGTGTAATAAGTAAAGTGCATAATGTGAAATGGTTATACAATTCTTAAGACAATACCCTTCATTAAAATAACATAATGATTATGTCATAATAGTGCTATATCTTTCAGTCATTACAAACAATATTACATGTAAAGTTAAATAACGACCAATTACTTTGCAGCAATCACTATTACTAAATCGTTGATGAAATAGGCTATATTAAAAATAATGATTACATTCAATTTAACAAGATATTGTTATAATCTATGACAATCTGAATTTATCATCAAGGAAAGGAGATATATTTTAATATACATATATTTTCACAGCTTACATTCTCTATGTTATGTCTGGATTGGGTATAACTGCCGGAGCTCATAGGCTCTGGGCGCACAAGTCCTACAAAGCAAAGTGGCCTCTGAGACTCATTTTAGTGTTTTTCAACACTATGGCTTTTCAGGTAAGCTTGTAACAAGATCTTGTTTATGAGTATATGAGCGGTCTGTAATGGAATAGCATCTTGATCCGCACAAAAAAGTTCACTTAACATAACATTTAAAGTAGATAATAATTATAATAAGTGTATTACATGAAATCGGAAAAAAACTAGTTATTCATATAACATATTTGTTTCGGTTTCTTATATATTTTATGTAATCTTATATAACAGCTGTATTTTTTGCTATGATGTTATCAACTCGCAATAATTTTTTTAAATTATATTATATCTTATGGAATTGCTCGAGTATACCGATATTGGTCTCTTATTCAAATTGTATATGGTTTTATTAATTGTTAGTATGGGAACAGCAACTGAATATTGACTACAAAACATTTCATGAAAAATGTTTTATGAGTTTTATGCCATTAATGTCAAAAGGTGTAGCTCCTCCTCGTCAGTAACTTCAGCCATATGTGAATGTTGGTGGCCAATTCCTTTTAACTCGCATATAATCCTTTTACTTGTTAGTTTTGATTTTATGCAAGCATACTATTGATGATCATATGGTCACTTCAATATTAAAGGTTTTTGTTACGCTTACACACCAACCTGATTTTTGCTAGTAGTTGCGCTCCAGCTTTATATGAATATGTATTTCATCTCAACTGTTAGTCCTGACTGTGATGTTATAGGTACTAACATAACTTACTAACTGATTAAGTATAATATCGATAGTTTTTGGGTTGTTCCCTTAGTTCTGACAATTGTGTTCAGCCTAAAATAATCTTTTGGCCTGGACAGAAACAAGTTAAACAGTAATGATTATAATATTGTTCTATTACATTGAATACAGACTGCTTATAAATGATATTTTTTTATGTTAATACATTATTATTGAGATTCCATTACGGATATGTTGGAGATGTGAGGAAAATTATAGTTTTAGTTATAAAAAATGTTTATACTGATACAGTCCCGTCGGCAACCACAACTTATAGTATTCCATAATGTAAATGTCCATAATGTAAATGTGTGCAAATATATGTTTCATAAGTTTTTTTTATGTGACAGAGTTAAATATTCAAGTTCCAATTGAAATAAATAATTTAATTATAAATTTGTATATGTATGAAGCGGCAGGTTAACATTGGTGACAAGGACATTTCCCTAAGATATTATTGTTATTTCTTTATTTATAATAGTTTATTGGCCTGTAACAATATAAGCAACGTTCATTAAAATAATATAACCAATTTCTACAATCACTTAGCGTCATTCAAGGAAAATCATTTTCAAGTCTTATTATATGGTTAGTGGGCGAAATGACTAACCGAAGTGGTTTTACGTCTGCGGCTGTTTCTCATACCTATATTATGATCGTACTATGTTGTTACGATCGACGTTAAGTTAGTGTGAAATTTGCGAAGTTGCGAATGGTTGATAAGGAAGATTCTTTGCTAAAATCACAAACATGGCTACTTCTTTGGGATTACCTTGGACTGAACGCGTGAATAGGAAAACATAAATATGCGATTGAAATTTTTATTTGCTTGTACAGGATTCAGCTATTGATTGGGCGCGCGACCATCGTATGCACCACAAGTACTCCGAGACGGACGCCGATCCCCACAACGCCACTCGCGGCTTCTTCTTCTCGCACATCGGTTGGCTGCTTGTCAGGAAACATCCCGAACTCAAACAGAAGGGCAAGGGCCTAGACCTGAGCGATTTGTACGCTGATCCGATTCTTCGATTCCAAAAGAAGTGAGTTAATATGATCGTAGCGTGTGTAGATATGCAATTATGATATAATCGTCTTAGAAAACGTATTTAGGGTTTAACGATGGAAACGAAATTGTGTATCATTGAAAATTTGTTTTTAATGCTTGTTGTAATCATATCAATGTTGCGTCAAATTAGCAAAACAGACAACATGTAAACATCTGCAAAATAAAATGACGTAAGTTGTTTATCGCGACGCGACGATTGCAGCACTTGAATTCCTTTTCAGATACTATTTGATCTTGATGCCCATCGTATGCTTCGTCATGCCCACGATGGTGCCCGTTTACTGTTGGGGCGAGAGCTGGCTCAACGCCTACTTCGTCGCCGCCATGTTCCGCTATGCGTTCATCCTGAACGTCACTTGGCTCGTGAACTCAGCCGCTCACAAGTGGGGCGACAAGCCGTACGACAAGAACATTCAGCCGTCCGAAAATATCTCCGTCTCCGTGTTCGCGCTCGGCGAGGGCTTCCACAACTACCATCACACGTTCCCCTGGGACTACAAGACCGCGGAGCTCGGCAACAACCGGCTGAACTTCACCACGAACTTCATCAACTTCTTCGCCAAAATCGGATGGGCGTACGACCTGAAGACCGTATCCGACGAGATCGTCATGAACCGAGTGAAGCGCACCGGTGACGGCTCGCACCACCTGTGGGGCTGGGGCGACAAGGACCACGCCAAGGAGGAAATCGACGCCGCCATCAGGATCAACCCCAAGGATGACTAGAGTTCGTCGGAATACACGAATATTGTAGGCGAGGTAGAAATGTAGGCTTTGTTATCTGTTTCGCTAGCGTCTCTGATCGGATCTTCAGAATTGAAATTTAAATTAATATTTATATTAGTTTAGTGTACTCTAACAAGCTTATTGCAAAAAGGCTTTTAAATTGCACCGTTGCGTATATAGACGTAGGTAGAAGAGGAGATTCTGTAAATGTGTAACATTTTCGATTTTGTATTTTGGTTTTCTTTGAAATACAATTTATGGAACCTTATAAAGGTGATAATTACTTGTCTAACGTAATCATCGGGCGTGTCTTAACGTGCTCCCGTAACTGATGCTGTTATTTTGTTTATACAATAGACACTTTTTCTTTATAATTGTAAGTAGTTTGCGATTAATATAATCGTTTAGTCGCTGTCGTAGTGTCGTAGTTGTTCTCTTGAGAGTATGATGGAGTTAAATCTGAGGTAGCAATGTGATCGTTAGGTAACACATCAGTATTATACACCACATATTTTAGTACGTGAACCATGTTAACTAGTCTGTCGCATTTGTTACATTTTTAGTTTGTACGGTACGTCTCGGTGAGGAATAATTAAATATCGATCATACCATCCCCACTACCATGAAATATGTACCACTTATTTAAATTACTTAGGTAACGCTTAAAAGGATATGTGGTCTGTAACAATAGAAATATTACTTATGTGTTGTACTGGCACTCGGCGGGGTGCGATAAGTTTGCTTTGAAAGCAATCGAGGTGTCTTCTGTACGTGTTATATTCAGAGCTGGGAGAACGCTTGTGTTGCGTTGCGTTGGCGGGGGTGCCTACAATTACATATGAATATTAGACTGATGTGTAAAGTGAAATGTGATATTTAGAGGGGTTAACTATTTACTTATGGATTGTTGCAAATGAAACGACGTATGGTATATGTATGTATATTTAATTCACATAAATGCACAAATCAACGTCGCTAACGATTACAAAAATTAATAGGTAAATTTTACCGTTGCACGAATTGTGGAGTGTCGTAGATGTAGCCGTGTGCATACGATTAATATTATGCTGGACATAATTGATGTTATTGTTCCAATACTTAATAAATTTTTGACCCGATTATAAGTGTTTTCTTTTCTACTATACCGTAGTCGATTCGTATGTAAAATCAAATTCGTATTAATTATAAGGTACATTCATACACAATAAATGTCATGTTTTAGTCATTGTAATTCAGTTTTGTAATTCGGCTTTCAAGATATAGTAGACCGGGAGAAAATTATGTACCTATATCTGTTTGCAGCATTTGTAACATGTCCTTAAACAGATGCCTACTTCTCACTGTTTTATTGTTCCACTATTGGACACTAGTTTCCGTTTGGAAAAGATTAATTCTGTGGCATTATTTTGTAGAGAACTCTTGCATATTTCTTCACGATGTATTCCAATACCATTGTACCGGTATTTAATGTTAAAACGCACATGAGGTGATGGACTTACAGATGCCTACGTGGGATAAGAAGTCTTGACCTGTGGAGTTAACGAGAGCTCTCCGGTATTGCTGCTTATATGGATAATATTAAATACCCTGAATCTAATAATAAATAGTTATATTCACCAAAGTAATTAAATACTCTAAAGGAACGATTATGCGTTATATTTGTAATAATTCCATGGCTCTTATAAGGCTTAGGTACTTTAATTCACTTTTAAATAAATAAGAAAATTGGCAATTTAGGGCTATTATTACTTTTTATAGTGGTTCATGAATACAGCTCTTTAATCTATACAAATAAATACAATTGAAGTGTGTTTGTAATATAAAAATAACTGCTTTTTACTAAATGGATAAATGGTACATATACCAAAATAACATTTTTAAATTTTTTTATTTGTCTGCCTGTGTTTGTTCCGGCTATTTCTGGAACGGCTGGAATGATTATGACGAGACTTTCACTGGCAGACAACTGATTACATAGGCTACTTTTATTTTAGAATCATGTAAAATGACGCGGACGAAGTCGCGGGCACAACTAGTCATAAAATGCGCAATTTAGGTGTTCTAAATTATAATTAATATTTAAATGCATAAATTATAACTAATATTTAAATACTGTAATTATCCATCAATATATTTCATTTTCAAACAAAATGTATTATTCATAGCAGACAAACGAATTACTTAGAAGAGTTACTATAAAAATAACTTCGGGCAGCTAAGTGCATGCAAAAATAAGATGCAAATTTCAATCACTTATTACTTGACATTGTTTATAACTAAGTAAAGTGATTTATATGATAATTGTTTAATTATTCATTACATTTCTTATTATTATTAATGAACATGAAATTATTTTAACATAAAAATATATAGTAATTATTTTATGAATCATAATTTTCTGAAGATCATAGTACAAAAAACAGGTTTTCATTACTACCTTATTTATTAGGTAATATTTTAATCGTAAATGGGCGAAGTTAATGCCTAATGGCATTAAGGTAAGGAATTGTAGCAGGGTCATCTATGAGTGTGTGTAATTATAAAGTGGTATCTATTTGTTTATGAGGGGTAGTGTCTGAAACGACCGGCCCGATCACTAAAGTGCATCTATAGTGTATCCTAAGGAAAAAGAAGCGTATCCGTGCTTAATTATATAGGATTTATGATTATTGTGATTTAACTTTTCAATATTTGGAGTAAAATAAAAAAGTGTGATAAACGGCCGCTTCATTGGACCGATTGAACTTGAACAACGTGTCTGTCTCTCTTCCTACATTTTGCATATTATATATTTTCTTCGTAGAAAAGGTCTTGTTCATCACATTTGTCGGGAAGGCAAACAAAGAATTCTATCAAATTCATTATAGGACCTCGTGAAAATGGGTTTTGGTATCGACCCCTTTTATCTCTTAGGTAAGGATATCGTTTATAATTAAACATCTCGTTGGTCGTTAAATTCATGCAGGCATGTAGGATCTGTAATCAACAAAAAATAAGTTTAAATGTTAAATGTTTCTAAAGTCATAATTATTCATAAGAATTGAATAATCAACAAATTCTAATGAATAATACTTACGTATTAACAAATGTACACAAAAAATGACGTACCACAAAATTATTAAAACTTAATAACACAACTTTTGGTGCAACAACTTACCGAAGTACAAGTCAGGATCCATCCGAGCGCGCAGAATGTAATAGCCTCGAGTAGCCCCAGCACGTACAAGAGGCCAAAACCTTCGAGCACGAGACAGTAGCATGCGAAGTAGATAGATAGAGTACAGTTGATGGCCACACTCATTACGAACAAGAAGAACCACATACGATTCCGTACGCCGATGCAGTTGTATATGAAGGGACAGTGATGATCAAAGTAGGCCACGCAACGCTTGCAGATTCGGCAATGTTTGGCCCTGTTAAGGAACATGTAAAAACGATTTTTTAAATTTTATCAAAGTAACAATGATGACAATATTTTGGCCAGAAAAGTAAGTTGTCAGAGCTCTGTATTGGAATATCGTAAGTCTATAGAGTCCTATGTATTTCATAATTACTTTTTGGGTCCCTTCATCTATTTCGTATTTTTATATCTGGGTATATTATGAACACTCCGAGATCTTTATATGGCCATTCTTACTGGTAAACAATAGCATAAGATAAACTATTTTCCAATGAAACCAATAATAGTTTCGTGCTTTAACCTTATATAAAACATCTTAAAATAAAGAATAAAATAGGTAAATATTGTACCTCAATGGTCTTAAACATCGACAGGTGTGACATAGTCTAGAGAGTATTATATTTCTTTTTTTCCATTTATCATAATACGGTATCTGACGGATAGCTCGGTAGTAAGTTTCGGAGTTTTGAGGAATGTATCCCGGATCGCGACGATTAGCGATCACCCAACTGAGCCACATGATACCATTCCAATACAAGAAACAATAGTGAGACAGACGCAAAGTATTCCATGTCAAGGGTATGCACTGTGGAAATAGAATAAATACCTAACATGACACCATTATAATCCAAGGTACCTACTTAATGATTACTACGTCTTTAAATGAAATATATATTTTATTTTGTTACCAAATCTCTCGCGAGTAGGTGTATACTTAGGTGCAGATATTAACATGATTAAATTATGTATCGGTTTTACTCCTGTATAACCGACACATTGTCTGGGCAGACCGGGATAACGGGATCGCAGAGACAGATTACAACGGTTCCTCGTGTTCGTGCGAAACTATTCGGACTAACCCGTAAATAGACAAATAGACGTAATAGACATGCGAGTAAAGCCGCTTCATAGTGTAATCATATTTTTTTACATTAACTTCTGAACATGTTACTTATAAAAAGTTATATTTACCCGTATAATATACATAGGATAGCCCCACAAAAGAACCGATCCCAAGAAAAATAAAAGAGGACCCTTAGATTGGCCAGCGCCGCCGAACAATAAAGCCCAAAGTTCCGACAAAGGCGGCATCCAATGGGATTTACGCTTCATTTCTTTTTGCAAAAGTTTCACCACCTCGGCGTGGCGGTGGCTCTGTGCGAGCATTAATGGAGTTTTCCCATTTTTATCGCGAGGTTCCAACTCTGCTTTCACCTAAAAATAAATGTCGCGGGTAGCCAAATAAGTGTATATTAACTAATTGCAGCGCTATTACTGATTGTTACATTTTACCTTCTCACAAAGTAGTCGTACACATGTAAGATTACCAGACAGACATGCCAAGTGCAAGGGCGTGGACCCGAAATTATCCGTACAGTGTAGGGGTACGCCGGAATATATGAGAAGACGAACTAAATCGGCGTGTCCCTTGTACGCCGCCCAGTGTAGAGCCGTGTCGCCATTGATGTCTGACAACCTCGTAGCTGCTCCCATTCCAAGTAGATATGCTGCCGTTGCAGTTTTCCCGTACATACAAGCCGTCATCAATGGTGTTAAACCTGCATAGAATCATTTTTTTATTTTAAAGATTAAATACAATTTCGTCTTTAATAAGTTTCTAACCTTTAAAGTCCGCTGCGTTGACAGCTACGCCTGATTGTAAAAGAACCTGTACTACCGATGCGTGGCCCTTTCTGCAGGCCCAGTGAATTGGTCTCGGTCCCTGAAAAATAATCTTAATTTATGGCTTGTTGAAAATACGACTCAACTTTGTAATTGTATAATTGTAATAATTATACAATTTATAATTATAATATACAAAAAAAAACAGTAGGTATATGAAAAAATAAACATTACTGCCTTATGAATCTGTCATTATAAAAATAGTGTATTAATTATATTTTCCACAAAAATATAAAAATGTTGTTTAATGAATTGAAAACTTATAGAGCGAGAGAAGATCTGATTAGCACGAAACGTCTATACAACTTGCTGAACATCGAAATTACCAATATGTTAATGCTTAATATGCAATATGTTAATATGTTAAGGTTTGTAAGAACAGAGATATTTGGCACTCGATGCTTTCTGCCTAACCCGTTAGGGACCTGGCGTGATGTTATGTATGTACGTTAATGCTAACTCGTAGTACTGGTAAAAATGATTTACCTGAGTGCCCAAACAAGAAAGGTCTATGGGTGCTCCTCTTTCTATTAAGTAACGCATGACAGCTACACTGCCGTCTAATGCCGCCCAATGCGCCGGGGTATACCCGTGTTGGTCTCTAGCGATTAGAATCTCGACCCCAAGCTTTTCAACCAGTCGTTCAATTTCTGATACTTCACTAAAAATAAGAATAAATAAATATGAAGACGTAACTTTTATAATAATAAAATTTTTTATATGTTTCATACTTTATTTTAAGTACAGAGAAACAGTTCAAATCTAGGGTCTTAGTATTGAACATTTTGGGTAAAAACACACGAGTGACAGCATTCCTACAAATGTATTACATCGAAACAGCTATTGCCTGCGGTGTTGTTGCACTTAAGTCTTTTGTAGAGTATTAATTGTATAAATATTCATAATGATAAATAAATGAATACAAAAATTTTAATATAAGTCGTATTTGTTGGATATTCCAAATCGAAATTCTCAGTGTTAAGCATAAGCGTCGCCAAGATTTATTTCAGAAAGGTGCAAGTCACACACTTCAAAATCAAATTCATTCAATCGCTCATCAGATTTGTGCGTCCTTCAAATAATGGTGAAAAAAGCCGGCGAAAAACAATCCTACTATTTATTAACTAATAAAAATGTTATATTTATAGACATAACTTATTAATTTTGTATATCATACCCAGACCGAACTGCTTCAAATATGAGTTGATAGAAATCCGAGTGATGGCCGAGGTTTGCGGTGATGCGAGGTTGTGCAGCGGGTGCGTCGGGCGACATAGGCGAACAGGGAGGCAACGCCTCTTCGGCGGCCATGGTGCATGGGGGCGGCTGCGGCAGCGCCCACACGCCGCGCGCCGCCCCCGGGCTTGGGTATACCTGGACATAGCGGATCGACCGACTTGATACCAAATATTATATTATTGATATCATGTGTAATGTGTTCATTATTTCTATTTTATATCTCTCAAAAAAATTGTTATATTACAACGTATGTACTAGATTAAACTAAAGTAATCTTAGGCTCACTTTCTCTGAACGATCTTATAACTAGTAATCGCATTATGCTTATTATAGCGATGAATTACCGTTTTACTAATTTACATAACATATAGGGTACCTAAGCCACCACAAAAGCGACATAGATAAATACATAATTGTTAAGTCTATAATATTCCAGCAATACAAGTAATCCATGCAATTTTCGGTGTTAATCTGTAACAAACATCTTTTTTGTGTTTAAGTAGTTAAAAAAGTTTGGTCTTTGTTTAACAGTTACCTTGCTACTCACGGCGAGGCCGACCCCTCCCGCCACTGCAGCTGAACCTTCACTTTCCGCCACCGCCACTTTACCAAAATAATATTTCTATTTTAAACCCTCCCAAATCGTTTAATTTTGTCAACCACACTGAAATTTACACTCCAATGTACCCTTGTGCTAAGTGACATAACGCTACATTTATATCGACCATGCTAGCTTATGGAGCATGCGCCTGAAGATTACTGCCCTACAAATGACTACCGATAACTTTTACTATTACCTATTGCTAGGTACAAACAAAACTTATAAGCTGTGTTTATTAGTATCAACGTCTATGTTATTTACTACAGGTAAACCTGTATCAAATTTTTTGTAGGTACGTAGTATACAAGTTGTATAATTTTGCTGTTAAACGGCTACTTCGTCTCTAAATATTTTTTTAACTGGATGTCAAAACATTTCATATTACTGTTAGTTTAATGGAAAATGATAATTTCCCTGCTTTACTGTGGGGCCGCTACGACTTTTCTAATATCTCTTGCAATTTTTTATATTAATAACTTACCTATATAATATTTAAGTTTGTGGTTTCCGCTTCCTTCATAAGTTGGTACTCTCTCGGCCCTAACTATAATGTCCCCTTTTCCAGACGTATAACTTTGTCCAAAAAATTTAGTATTTGTGTATGGTGTAAGCCTTGTATGAAAAGTGAAATCATCTTTCTTACATAGTATAAAACAAAGTCGCTTTCTCTGTCATGTTATGTCTGTCATGTCCCCTTGTTCCCTT